>PVKA01014381.1:0-47225 GCA_004027165.1 Ctenomys sociabilis
GCTGCTTACTTATCTTATTTTTTATACCTGAATTATATCAAAAATTCAATAATTATTTTCCTAGTGGATGACCATAGTACTAGAAGCCGACATAATATCCTGTCCAACCACCATCAGTGCAAATCTTGCCTCTCATAGGATTATGTAGAAGCACAGCGTTATCTATCCCAACTGTACTGTCTATACACACACATCATGACTTTTTCTTTCTACACCCCTTCCTTTGTCTACACTTGTCAAAGGTGGACACTCCATTGTCATTCAACTAACTTAGGTGCTTGAACTCAACAACACAATCCAACACAGTCCAGCATTCCACAACAATAGTGAGTTATTCAAAGAAGTTGTCAACCATGGCCATTTACAGCTCAGCTAAATATTATGGCCCTGCGATGTATACTTCATTTTTATACTTTTCTGCTGGATGGTTAAGACCTAGATAGATCAAGACTTATATACCAACACATGTACTTTATGTTTCTTATGTGGTCAGTGAAGTCTTCTCAGGGTTTATCTTGTAGTCCTGTACATTATTCTGTAGTTCCTTTGTCTGTGTCATCCATGTGGATGAGTCATGGCCAATGCTTGACCAGTTTGCTCTTTGTGAGAGCTTGAGAGAAAGTTTTCTCTTCATGTGACTCTCCCCAGGCACACTATAGAACTTCAATCTCTTTCCTCTGTGGCTCCATAATCTCCTTGTTCTGGTTTCACATATTCTGTGGAAGCCCAAGACAAGGTTTTCTGAAGTCCAGAAACAATCTCATTATACTGGTTCTCATTGTCTTGTAATTCTCATTCAGTTCCCAAAATATTAAGCATAGAAATATTTTTATCTTACCTTTTGTCATCCATGAGGTCAGGGAATGTGGCTTAGGGGAATGATGTGAGTTATGTATCTCACCTGTCCAGGTATCCTGATTCCAACACACAGCATGAGCCCTAGACAGATTGCCTGACCTCTGGCACTCAAGTTCCTCATCTTTAAGCTTGTTTTGCAGAGTGGCAGAAAAAGAACGTCTCCAATACCCTAAAATTGTGCCTTAAATGTGACGCTGAGCACATACTGCATATTTAAAGGGTAGCTACTGGAAGTCAAGGATGGCTTGGAAAAGATAAGATTTAAGTCCCTGCTGACATCTCTTCATTGTTTATACATTGATCATTCCTGTTAAGAAAGTGATTCGTATCTTTGAGTTTGGTAGAAAGCATAAAAATTTCAATTTGTGCCATAATAATTTTTTAGGAGAGTTCACAGAAAACAGTGAGTCTATCCTGGGATATTTGACTTCTAGGTTCCACACATGAGTCAACAAGCCATTACTGGTAGCTCTGGTAACGCTGAGAATCTTATGTTTAGTAATGGTAATGGCCTATATGTACTGATTACTCACTGTGTGGAAGACTGTGTGTATACCAGTTTATTTCATTTAATTTACCCAGTGAAATATGCACTAGGCCTCTTTCAGAGACAGAGAACTGAGATCCAGATGAAATAGATACTTGTTAGTGTAGCTATCAGGTGGCAGAGTTGGAAGTTGATCCCAGAGGGACTTCAAACTGTACCTTATGATGTTTTTAAATATTCCTTTCATTTATTTTTTAGAAATGGATTAGCCACCTTTAAGTGCACTGCTATCTTTTTATCTTTTATTTTATTTATTTATTTTTTGTGGTGGTGGTAACGGGATTGAACTGCTATCTTTTTCTTTTTTTTTTTTGCGGTACTGAAGATTGAACTCAAGGCCTTACACTTGCCAGGGAAGCTCTCTTTCTAGCTTAGTTTTTTCATTCTTATAGAATAACTATTGAAAATATAATTCCTTATACTTATGTAGAGTGCTATTGATATTTATTAAATGCTGCTTCAATTAATGGTATATGGAGCACAGGCTGTGCAATACAGAGGCTTTATTATTTCTTGAGTCTCAAGCATAAAACCATTTTTCCATTGACTTTTTATTTGTTTGATTATTTTATTTTATTTTTGAGAGAGAGTTTCACTTGTAGTTCATCCTGGCTTTGAACTCCTGATATAACCCAGGCTGGCCTTGAACTCATAGCAGTCCTCCTGCCTCAGCCTCACAAAGGCTGGGATCATAGGCATGTGCTACCACACCAAGTTCCTCCATTGACTTTTTAAATGTACTCTTAAATGGAAAATATATATTCCACTTGTGTGTTATTTTAGAAAGTCAAGGGGCCAGTGAGATAGCTCAAGGGACTAAAGTGCCTGCTTAGGTACACTTAGGAAGTGCAAGGGCCATAGTTCAATCCCTGGCACCACATATTGCGCCAGCCTTGCCTCAAGAGCAGGCTAAGCCAGTCACAGAGTCCTGGAGTGGTGGTGTATGCCTGTAATCCCAGCGCTGGGGAGGTTGAAAACAGGAGGATTACCATGAGTCCAAGCTGCATAGTGAGACCCTGCAACAATGAAATACATTAAAAAATAATAAGTAAATAAATAATAGAAAGCAAGCCAACAAATGTCTGTTCGGTATGCACTAGTTAACAGCCAATAAACCTGGAATAAGGGAAGAGTCATGGACAAAAACGTTTCACATAGTTTTAAAGATGACTTTTTTTTTTTTTTTTTTTTGAAACCGAGGATTGAACTCAGACCCTTGCACTTGCCAGGGAAGCGCTTATTCCACTGAGCCATCTCCCCGGCCCTATAAGTTAATTTTTTTTTTTTTTTTTGGTGGAACCAGGGATTGAGCTCAGGCCCTTGTGCTTGCTAGGGAAGTGCTTATTCCACTGAGCCATCTCCCCGGCCTCTTGACATAGTTTTAAAGGAAAGGAAGAAATCTGAACTATATTATTCCCAAATAAAATTGCAAATAATTGAGCACATCTTTAGATGGCTCCTAAAGAATGTTATTTGAATTTTTTAAAAAGCCCACCCTACAAAAGATCTATTCATTTCTCTAAGATTTGGAGTGAAAAGGTTGAATTCAGAGGCTGTTTATGTTAATAATCATGCCACCTGGTACAAGATAAACTAAGCGTTAACGTTTGTTTGTTGGCTCCATTAAAACAACAGTAAAGAAATCCAAAGAAAAAATAGCGCAGAAAACCAGGGGGCTCGTTAGTGGACTACTGTCATAGTTCGTTTGGGCTACTATAATAAAAAATACCTAATACTAAGTGGATTAAATAGAAGACATTTATTTATCATGAGTCTGGAGGCAAAGAGGTCTAAGATGATGGTGTCGGCAAATTTGGTGTTTGGTAAGGGCCCATTTCCTGGTCTATAGATGACTTCTTGCTGTGTCCTTACATGGAAGAAGGGAACAGGGAGCTCTCTGGGGTCTCTTTATAAGGATACTAACCCCACTCATGAGGTCTCCACCCTCATTACCTAACTACTCCCCAAAGACTCTACCTCTTAATGTCATCACTTTGGAGATTAGGTTTCAGCATATAAATTTGAGGGGACACAAGCACTCATACTAGCTGCTGAAAGAGGGTAACCAGATGGAAGTATGCTGAGTGATGGGATAGAGAAGAAACCACAAAGGAGGAGGCTGCAGCAGAGTTGGCAACCAGTTTGCCAAAGATTATTCTGGTGGGACCCTGGGGCAGAGCTAGGTGATGCAAAGGCCTTCAAGGGGAAGGAAAAAACAATTGGTAGGTATTCGCTGAAAGGTGGTCTAAGGAAGAACACAGGGGGCATGTTAAGGAATAGTTGTACTCTGGCCAGAGTTTGCCCGCTAACACTCAAACAAGAGTACTGTTGTTTAAGAATGACCTAGAAAGAGCCAAGACTGTTCATGTGAATAATGTTACCCCAAAATAAAGTCTACTTCATTTGAAGATTTGGGGGCCTGTCAGAGGCCAATTTCCTCTCTGCTTGTCCTAAAACCAGTTGAAGTCTTGATCAGGTATGTAGAGCTCTAAGCCTTCCCACTTGGGGGAGAGCCCAAGGAAAAAGAGCATCAGTACCTTGAAATATGAGTCTAGTCCCTCACTCTTAAGAACATTGCAACTCTGGTATATCAGACCTTGGCAAATGCCAGTAGCATGACAAAATGTAAGTGACATTAAATGTAACAGCTGTGCTGTTATTGCTAGAATTCCTCTTAGCAAATTCTGCAAATTCTGGAGGAGGGAAAGCAGAGGAGAGGGGGAGGGAGGAAAGGAGAGCGGGGGGGGAGAGGAAGAGAGGGAGAGACATTCATAAGAGAATCCTACGTACATTGTTGTGGCTGTGCTGCAGCGATCAACACCTCTGTAGTTATAATGTTACTGACACTACTGGTTTTCAGCTTTTCTGAAACGGATGTGTGAATAACATATAGCACAGCTAAGTAGAGTTTTAGAACAGAATGTAAATATTAACCAAAGGAGTACAGCAGAAGTAGAAAAGTCACTGTCTCCGGGCATGGATAGAGGGTATTACTAAATTTTAAAAATAGCTGATCATCAAAAGATCCACAATCTGGGATCAAGAGCTCTTGGAGGGTTCTGATCCCATCCAAAACAGCTCTTGCACCAAGCATCTAGTTTCAACACCACTTCCACTACCGTGGCAGGTAAGCCTTTCCAAAGCCTGCTTGTTCGCCTGTAAATAACGCCACCTACCGTCTGAGCCTTAGGGTACTATAACAAGAATTCAATTGGATAATGTGTGTGAAAGCTTTTTTTGTAAACTGCTAAGAACCAAGCAAATGGTAGCTCTATATTATTTTGAATTGTTTTCTAGAAGAGTAGGTTGAAATTACGGCATGGATGAGTATGTATGTGCTCTATTTGAGAAAGTTCATGTAGCTTCAATCTCTTAAGTGATTTCAGCTCACTAGGGGAAGGACTACATTTCTGAGCATCTCCTCTCTCTCTACTCCACGCTGTTCTTAGTGTTTGACATGGGATTCAGTGTTTCTCAGATTTTCTTCAGAAGAGCCATGATGCAAGGAGAAAAGACTATAGTTCTCCAGGGGTTTCTCTGCTGGTTGTTAGTAGAAAAAGTTTTATGAACCTTACATTATGCTCTGCCATACATTAACCAAATTTAACACCGAGTTTAGTCCAATTGAACAGCTCTTTTGCTCTGGTGGCTTCATATTCCCTTAGCTGACCACTAGAGTCAGTAGGTGGGAAGTCCTCCCAGTTTGGAACTGTCCAAGTGCTATTTTATTGTCCTTATGAAATCCTCGAGATATTGGGGCATAGAGAGATTTCAATTTTGTTCAACTAAGTTTCAGAGAGCTTGAGAGATGTGTCCAAGGTCACATAGCTAACTGCATTTCACTCCAGATTTGTTTTGATTCTCAAACATATGTTTTTCCTCATCCCTGCCTGAGAGGTGGGAATCTAAATTAGCTTTCTATAGCGCTCTGTTTTATGTACTTCGAAAATAGAATGCAAACATCATTCTTGACTCTCCTGTCATCTCAGTCCTTATTCATTGACAGTTTTGTCTCTGTTTTCAGCCAAAGCACCAGAAAAACCTATTCAGGTAGTTTATGTGCCCTCTCATCTGTTTCACATGCTATTTGAGTTGTTCAAGGTAAGTGGAATTTAAAAACATGAAAAGAAGTCTTCATTTTAAATTACTTTGATTCAGGGCATAATGGATTCATTAGATTAGCATAAGAAAAAGGTTTTGCATAACCATTTTAAAAATTCTATTTCTGATATCCTGTGGGTTTTATAATTTGTACACTGTGAGATGAAAAATTGCTGTGTACAGTATAGTTTTTGTGAATATTAGTACATATTGATTTTGAAACTTAATTGTACTTTAGTGATTTTACATAAAATCCATACTGTTTTTTCATAGGTTATGAGATTAGAGACACCCTTTAATTTTCAAACCTAGTAATGGCTTTATTCATAGTAGCCAGACCAAAATAAAAAGCATGTTTATGTATGTCTGTGCTTCTGAGCATTAGCTCTGTTGGTGCATTAATAGTTGTTCCAGTCCTGGGAGATCCCAGAATCCTTTTATACATTTGAATCAATTCAGAGGATCTGACAGAGGTGGAAGGGAAAGACATGGTTGAACTAAACCAAAAAGGATCCAAAGTCAAACATGGACATAAAACCTTTGGGCCTTTTGGGCCACATTGAGTGAAGAGCAATTGTCTTGGGCCACATAAAATATATAATGTACTTATTGCACATAAGTAACAAAAATTCCTTTTTTCTTGAATATTTTTATTGTAACATTCTTAAATGAGAACAACATAAGCATAAAACTTGCTGCAAAATTGGTGCACCGATGTCTGGGTTCATTGTTGCCAATGCAGTCCATGCTTGAGCACTATGCAGTCCAGTCATGAAAAAATATCACTAAAAATAACATAATAATGTTCAAAGTTTCCTATATGTGAGGCCTCATTGCTAACTGTCCATGGGCCATGAGCTGGACATGCCTCTTGTGGCCTAAATTATGGTTTTTGTCCCCCAGTAACGAATGGCATTTACAGTACTGTAGTACAGGCACAAGGCAGTTAAGCTAAAATTCCATCTCTTCCAATGTGTAAGGTATTAAATTGAACACCTGAGAAATCAGTTATGCTGATTTGCTCCCAAAAATTAGAATGTTACTACTGTAACACTTTAAGGTGGAGATGGGCATTCAATTGTGAACTTTCTGTTTAACAGCTGCAGCTTTTTTAGAATTTCTTTTTAAATGATATTTCTTCTACTTTTTTCAACCAAATGTTTAATTTTTATGGGAAGCATGAATCTTTTGAGTTTTCTGCCTTCTTTAGAAGAAAGGTGCTCTATAAATGCAGCCTGATAAATAGGATTTAAAGTGCACAAATCAGCCTCGGCAGGCTCATTACATGTGATAAAAACATCCTTCTGGGTTGAGTTGAATAATTTAAATACCCTAAAGCAAAAAAAAAGAGAGAAAAAGGAAGAAGGAAAGAAAGAAAAATAAATATTTATCATGTTAGACAGGGCTAAAACTAGATGCAAAGCAAAATAAAGTGTCAGGAATTTTTTTCCTTGATCTGAGCATGTGTTTATCCAAGTTCTCAAGAGGGGAAAATGCCATGTAAAGCCAGTTAATACTTGCCCCACAAAAGAATTGCTGGGTATAAGTAAGCTTGCAAAAGTTTCTTTTTGAAAATTGTGGTTTTAGAGGTTGGGAGACTGGCCCAGTGATAGAGTGCATGCTTAACATGAGGCCCAAGTTTCAATCCCCAGCACCAAATAAGTGAAATCGTGATTTATGAGTCAACAATATGCTTTAATAAAAGATCTCATTATTTTAGAACTCAATGAGAGCAACAGTTGAATTGTATGAAGATAAAAGAGAGGACTGCCCTGCTGTTAAAACTCTTGTTACTTTGGGTAAAGAAGATTTGTCTATTAAGGTAACTGTTTTACTTGCATGTATATTTTAATTATCAGTTAATTTGATATTATGTAGACATAAAATCAGAGGCAAAGAATGAAAACTGCCATTCACTGGGTGTCTAATTTGTAAGTGCAGCCATGTGCCACAACAGAGCACACGTGTGATGGAAATACCATAAGATTATATCACATAGAGACATTAGAGCCAATTGAGTTTTTGTAAGCACAGTCTATGATGTTAGCACAATGGTGAAATCACCTAAAGACACATTTCTCAGAATGTGTCCCTGTCTTTAAGTGACACATGACAGTATTGTGCTGGACCCTTGGCTTGAGTTACCTCAGTTAAACTTCATTGAACATCTCAGCCACACACCTGGATCCTCCTGCATTACTCTGCCTTTTTTGTTTTATGTTGTTCCCATAGGAACCTTATCTCAGGAGGGTTTCAAAGCCTTTCCCCATTTTGGAGTATTCTACAGTGTACCTTATTTAATGACTTCATTGCCTCCTACTTTAAGTTATAGACTGGTATCTTTATTTTTAACATTTTGTATACTACAGATAAGTGACTTAGGTGGTGGAGTTCCACTTCGCAAAATAGATCGTCTTTTCAACTACATGTATTCAACTGCTCCTAGACCTAGCCTGGAGCCCACAAGAGCTGCCCCTTTGGTAAGCATCACAAACTGACCCTGAAGGAAATGTCATCAACCCTGGGAGGAACTCTTATGTACATAAAGGGAGCCCTCCCCATCTCCCTAGGGTTGTCACAGTAGCCTGGTTGAAGAATGTGCCCTGCAGAGTTTGGAGAAGGGGGGACCTTTTATGCCTTTCCTACTTTCTTTGTGAGCCTTTTGGAGTTAGATTGCTTCTCTAATTTGACTAAGAAAATACTCAGAGCTGAGTGTGTCACCCCCCAGTACAGCAAAAAAGCCTTTCACTGTGGTAAGGCTGCTACTGGAGCACCATTAGCACGCAACACCACCCTTCAGGAGGGTGGAAGTTACCAGTGTGTGAGCAAAGGGACTGTGAGGGGTGGACAGTTACAGCTTGGTCCTGGGCATCGTGGCGCTACAAACCACAGAGACCTAAATCACCCAGAGCCTCTGAGTCTCCAACAGTAAATTTGTTTATATAATTAAAATGTTGTTATGAAAACATTTAATTTTTTAAATACTTTAAGCATAAAACATATAGGTGGTATATGCATTTTCAGAGACCTTTCTGTCACACTCTGAAAATAACCTTCAGCCCTATTAAGGCAGTGAGAAAAGCCTCTGGTTACCATGGTAGCATTTAGATCCTGGTAGGGCCACACTTTCTTCCCCTGCTGAGTGTTTCTAATTGACAAACAACAATTGAACCCTTTGTCATTAAACAAAGCAACATATCTATCAGTCTGCCAAATGGTTCAGGGTATAAATTAAGTTTCATTTTAAAGTCCTACCTGACTGATAAGCACATAAGATTATATTTTATTTGTATGAATAAAATCAAACACTTTGCATCATTTATTTGAGACAGAGTTTGTTAACTCAGCATGCAGAAAGCAAAGAGGAAGTCATTTATGTAGGATTCAGGAAAATTCCTGAGAGATCATTTTGGAAAGGGATTTCAGTGTCAAGTTTGGGTACCTACTTAAATAAGCCTCAAAGGAAAAAAAAAGGGTACTACAAACAAATTGAGTGCTTTCTCCAGTTGCTTGAAAGGAATGTGGATTGTCTATTGCAGTTCTTACATACAGCTTAAGGGAGCAGTTAAGTCATAGTTGTTTTTTTATGGAACTAAAGAAATGAAGTAAGAGTCTTTAAAATATGAAGCCACCTGCCAATCATAGAGATGAGGAGATGAGATTCATCCCTTGCCCCAGCTAATTGAAGGTAGATTCCTCACGGCTGTGTTTGCACTTCCGCTGTACTGTGTGGGATTTCCTTTGAAAAATGCTTCTATTGCTGTCCCTTCCAGTTAGCAAGCTGGCCTTAGCTTTAAAGTGGACCTGTGGATATGGAGTGGTAGAAAACATCATTTCCTTACCTTGCAACTTAAGAATTTCACACCACTGTGACCTGACATCTGCATTTTTTTTTCATGACTGTGTGTCCAGTTAACTCCTATTGATCCTTCAACACTCAGGGAAGCATTCCCTGAACCCTACCTACCTACCAAATCCAAAGTAGAAGCCCCTCTGTTCCTCAGGACTCTCAGATTCCCTGCCTCCCCACAGGTACTGCTGCATTGTCTGCTGGTTCCTATTAGACCTGAGGGCAGGCTTAGGCCTTGCTTTATCAAAGAAGGCAGATTCCTTGGGTCTCTTCTTGGAGTACTCTGATTTCTTTGCTCAGGGACTGCTATGGATATCACATTTTCACTGTTGGCCATTCTTAACAAGTACTAAAGCCCTTAAATGACAGGGCACTATGATTAGTCATCCCGCCCTTTCATTTAGGCCCAACATTAAGAAAGATATCAAGAGGAGATGTTAGAAAATGGCAGAAATCCATGTTACTTGGTAAAACTGCTGCTCTTAGTAGCCACAATACCTTCTTCGCTTTATTTAGTTTTACTAGGTGTTAGGCTTTGTGCCAAGACTTTGCACTTATTATATCATTTAATCCCTACTGCAGCTCTGAGGTACGCTTTTTATTACACATTGAATGAGAAAGCAGTCTCAAAGAGGTTAAGTAAACTAGTGCACAAAAAGTGCATTTCAACTGAGATGAATCTAAAGCCCATGTGACCATGACTTTATGTGTGCTGTACCGCACTGCCCTCCTTCATAAATTTTAGAGATATCAAAGCTTGGTGGAATAACACCTCCCTCCACCCGTCCATGATCACCTGAAAGTCTCTGAATTCAGACTCAATTCTTCTTATAGTTCTTCACCAATATCTGATATGTTTTTCACTTATTTAAGTATTTCTTATTGGCTGTCAGATTTTTATGACATAGCGGTATAAGAAGGTACTAGAGGGTTTTTTTTTTTTTTTTTGCTCATCTCTAAAATTTATGTACTCAGTATATATCAACATACTGTAGCATTTTCAGAATTGGAGAAAATAGCTTCTCAGGAAATTGTTTTTAATGTTTTAGTCTTGATGCTGGTGGATTTGAAATCTCTTGCTAGACATTTTCACTTTAAAAAACAAAGAAATCTGATAATGGAAATCTGAAGTGATGTAGTTTATTTTTGTCATCAGATCAAATTCTGCCTGATTTGGGATTTTCTCTTTAAAAGTACTAAAAAAATTTACATTAAAATACTGAAAAATTTAGTCAAAATTTGAATATTTCTGTTATTATCCAAATATGTGAAAAAGTTTTTATGGGGTGGAAATAGATTTTGCCATAGATAAGCACATTACTTGTTGTAAAGGTTGGATTAGTAATTCATTTGATTTAAATCTGAATCAGGAATTTATTTTAATCTTCTGTGAATGGTCTTCATATGAAACATTTGTTCATGACTCATTGTATTAATTTTCTTTTCTTGGTAGGCCGGATTTGGTTATGGTTTGCCAATTTCTCGTCTGTATGCTAGATATTTTCAAGGAGATCTAAAACTATATTCCATGGAAGGAGTAGGTACTGATGCTGTCATTTATTTGAAGGTACTGCATTTTATTTCTGTTAATGAAAAAGCATTTTTATTTTTTAAGGCCATAAATTCTAATTCAAATTAAGAATAATGCTGTGTCATCTCTTGATCAGATTTACCATATCACATGAAAACCACATTATGCCTCAGCCTTCATTTTATGCTCAGAAATAGCAAGATATGAAATATAGAGATATAAAACTTAAAATGATGATTTTTAAAATCATAATTCTATATTATGATTTTTCAAAAGTACATGTTCATTGAAAGATCTAATTGAGGAGACAGATGTTCAATAATCTTAAATCAGTCTATAGCTCTAAAAATTTTCAGGCTTTCCCAAGTTATAAGAATTCACTACCGATACTATAGTTATATAAAAGGGTGATGTAATAAAGGTATCAGTAGCACAATTTTTCTCCTTCATTGCTCATGTTAGACTTTTATTTTTAAACCTAGAATATTTAGAGTGCTTTGAGTAGGTAATGTGGACATACAGTACAACTTCAAAAGCAAAAGGAGGAAACTCAGTCTTTCGCCACTGGCTCTAAGCCACTGGGTCTCTTTCCCATGGGTAACCATGTGTCCTAGTTTCTTAGGGGTCCTCCTAGAATCAATTCTGCACATAAAAACATATGGGAGAGAAATCTAATCCTTTCCAATATAAATGAAATGCTAGTATCTTGGTCTTATTGTCATTTTTACTTTTCAATGTATCCTGCATATCTTTGGCACCTTCTTTTATTTCTCTCTCTCTCTCTCTTTCTTTTTGTTTGTACTGGGGATCAAACTCAAGATCTTATGCTGCTGAGCTATCTCCCCAGCCCTGACTTAACTCTTGTAAACCATGGCATAGTATGCTGCAAATGTGGTACCATAACTTAACTGGCTATTTGGAGTATTTGTATTAGATGCCAATGCATCTAAATGGTGTGGTCTTCTTTTGGTGCCGGGGATTGAACCCAGAGCCTCTTACATGCTAAACACATGCTCTACCACTGAGCTGTATTGCCAGCCCCTAACTGATGGATATTTGATATCATTTGATGGGCATATTGTCTATAAATCTAGCACGTGTAAGACTTTATTTCTTCCTGAGCCTTTTGATGGAGCAGCTGTTCTGTGAACAATAGTGCTTGGTCTAAGAACATACAGTCAAAATGATTGAGTATCTCGAGGCAGTGTTAACTAAATTAAAATGCACTTTCTTATAATCATACGCACTTTAGTACTGATTTTGAATGGGTGAATATTTTCATTCCTTTAAAAAACCTTCAGTTTTTCCTAGCTAGTCTAAGTAAATTGCTAAAACATAATTTTAATATAATTCCAGAAGTATGCATTATGGTTTCTGATGTTTTAGTAGTAAATTTTGGGTTAGTATTTCATGTGAGAAAAATGGCACCATGGGCCTTTGGTATATATATATATATATATATATATATATATATATATACATTTTTTTTTCTTATAGGCTCTTTCTAGTGAATCATTTGAGAGGCTGCCAGTTTTCAATAAGTCTGCATGGCGCCATTACAAGTCCACACCAGAAGCTGACGACTGGAGTAATCCCAGCAGTGAACCCAGGGATGCATCGAAATACAAGGCTAAACAGTTATGTACCGTTTTGATTTCTATTATAAGATATCTGATTTGTTTCTAGAATGGACCAGCCAGACTACTAAGAGCAACATGATCCCCAAGAAAGAAAGACTGGAGCAGTCTTCACTGCCAGACAGAAGAGCAAGAGTTGGGTAGCCAAAACCTTTGTTTGAATCAAGTACCTTCTTTTCTAGAAACCCTTTCACTGGAGAGGTATTAACACTGAGCAGGGGGTTTGTCATGCCATAAGTTTTATTTAAAAATAATTAACCTTAGAGATTGACAGAAGGATGTTTAGAGAAATTCTGTGGGTTGAAACTGAAAAAATAAAGATCTTAAAATTATCAGTCATGATAAACCAAATGTGGTATAGCCATATAATGGAAAATTACTTGGCTTTAAAAAGTGGAGGAAATTCTGACTCACATCACATGGGTGAGACCTGAAGCTGTTGTGCTAAATGAAGCAAGTCAGAGCCAAAAGAACAAATATTGTGTAGCTCTACTTCTATGTGCTTCCTAGAGTCATCGAACCAGAAAGCAGAAGGGTGGTCACCAGGGTCTGAAGAAAAAAGAGAATGTTGTTGTTTAGGGAAGCCAAACTTCTAGTTTGCAATGATGAAAAAGTTCTAGATACAGATGGTGGTGATGATTGTACACATTAATGTCAGTCAGCTGTACACTTAAAATGGTTAAGATGGTAAGTTCTGTTATGTATAGTTTATTGCAATAAAAACTGGAAGTGAAAGAAGTTATCATAGAATAACAACCATTACTCTTATGTATTACTAAGAAAAATAATTCAATCTTTGGTTTCAATTTTTTTCTTCAGACTACCTGTAAATTCCAACCATATCAGCAAGAGTTAGGATTCTGCTTATTTAATTTAAAGTACCTTTTATTAATAGAAATAATGTGCATTGTAAAAAATTAGAAAACCTACAAATCACCATATTTCCACAATCCACAATTGCCTCTGTTACTGCTTTGTGTGTTCTTATAGCTAATATGCCATTTGCATACATATGTTTGTATTTTTCCCAAAATGAGATCATACTAGTCATGCTGTTTTATAACCTGCTTTTGTTTCATTTATTAGTCTCTGCTTTTCTGTGTAACTAAACCTTAACCTCATTAAAATTCTGCTGACTTGGCTAAGCCAGGATCACATTCTAGGACCACAGCACAGCTTCATAGTCTCAAGACCTATCTAGAAAATTCTGCTGTTATTCAAAGTCCATGTCAGTTGTCCTATAGAATCCCCACACTGGTTTCTTTGATTTCTGCTTTGAAATATCACTTGGTTTTCCCTTACCGTATTTCCTGTAAACTAGAAGTTGATCTGAAGTCTCAATGGAGCTTTTTCTGTTTCTTAGCCAGAACACTCCATCAACACTGTTGCAGAATCACATGATGAGACCCAGTGGTGCTGTTAAGATGGACCATAATTTAGGTGATGGCTGTCTGATACCTCCACGCTATAGCCATTTTTCTCCTCTTCACTAGAAAGTCATGCTGTTGTTTTTGTCCCATACAATGGATACTTCCCCATCAGCCATTCACCCAATGGTTTCACCTTAATTGTGATCATTTTGGCTTAATAAGAGTGCTCACTTTCACCACTTTTATTCAACACAGTACTGGAAGGCCTAGTGAGACACTAGGCAAGCGAAAGGAAAGGCATCCAAATTGCAAAGGAAGAAATCATACTGTCACTCTGGCAATACTTTCATTAGTGTTTGTAAGAAATGTTTTTAATCACTGCCTTGATAGTGATTAGCTGACATTCCCCCTTTTAAACAAATCTGTTTCTCAACAATTAAGGCCATTTAGGTACCTCTGAGCATAGCTTTCCCAGTAGGTTTATCCTTTTCTCTTTAAATTTAAAGGAAAAAAAATAATTTTCATGTAAGTCACTGATTTTCAAGGAGAAATCAGGTTAAAAATCACTTTAAAGCCATACGTGATTACACATGCCCTGCAATCCCAGCATTCAGGAGGCCTAGGCAGGGGGGTCATGGTGAATTTGAGACCAGCCTGGGCTACATAAAGGAGATCCAGGCCAGCCTGTACTACATAGTGAGATTCTGTCCGAAAAAAAGTTATTTTATTGTATTATGTATTTAATACAGGGTCTACAGGGTCTCACTACACACATAAGACTCATAGTGGTCCTCCTGTTTTTAGCCTCCTAAGTGCTGGGATTATAGGCACAGGCCACGATACCCAGTCTCAATTGCAGTCTTAGCAGGCCACGGGGATGGGGCCGACACAGCATGTTGGGGATTGAACCCCAGCCCCTGTGCCTGCCTAAGCAGGTACTTTAGCCAAAAGTCATTTTAAATGATGCCAAATCAATTTTTGAGCATTATGTATTCGATACACTTGTATGACTTTTCTCTGTTACACTTAGCATCTTTTTTATTGAAGTATTTTGTTTTTCACATTTATTTTATTGAAATACTTATTTTATGAAGTACACAAATCTTAAGTTTATAGCTTGGTTGTGGAGATAGCTTGGCAGTCTAAGCACCTGCCTGACAAGCACAAGGACTCACATTCAATCCCTGGTATTGCATACTGTGCCATGCCCGCCCAGAATTGGAGCATGGTGATGCATGCCTATAATCCCAGCGCTGGGGAAGCTGAGACAGGAGGATCATTATGAGCTGGAACTTCATAGCAAGACCTCGTAGCAAATAATAAAAAAGTTTATAGCCTGATATATTTTACACTTGTATTTCCAGTAACCCAAAAGATTCTAGTTGGACTCTCCTCCCTCCCCTGTCCTTGAGTTCATGTGGAACCTTTTTCTAACAGCATTAGAGGTATTCTTAAACATAAAAGAATATACAGGGTGCACCCTTTTGCTGACTTGTCTTCTGGGATATTTATCCACGCAATTGCATGTAGTAGTCATTGCCCTTTTTGTTGTTTGAACTGGGGCACCTCCAGCCAGGGCTAGCTATTTTGAGCCAGTTCCTCTGTGTTCCAGTCAGAAGTTTATTATCATTGAAAGCTCTCCTGCTTCTTGGAGCAGGACTGTATCCTAGGTTCACCTTATATCTACTCTGCACCTGTTTTGGAATCAGCTGTTTCTCCTAAGAAATCCTATTTTTTTTAATGGACATTAGAAGCCATGATCTGGCTGTTGGGTGCATTTATTACACCTTTTCTAGACTCTTTCTGGACAGGGGTTTGTGTGTAAAGTTAATATTGAACATTTTAACAGTGCATTATTTCTCCCCAGTATATTTTTTAAAAACATGTCTTGGTACTTGGGATTGAACCTAGGGCCTAAAGCATGCTTTCCAAGGACTCTACCACTAATCCAGCATTCATTTAACTTTAGGATTTGACTTCTTTTTTTGTGGTACCAGAGATTGAACTCAGGACCTTGTGCTTTCCAGGCAGTTGCTTATGCCACCGAACTATCTCCCCAGCCCCTTAGGACTTAATTTCTGATACTTTTTTGACTTAATTTTTTATTAGTACATACTTATCAGAGGGAATTTGCACCTGTACATGATATATCAATTCAATTTTCCCCTTCCCCCCCTCCCTTAACTCCTCTTCCTCGCCCTATTTACATCTCTAATATATTTGTATTGCATGTTTCATCTTACCTGAAGACCCTGATTCTTAATATCTTTAATATAATTCAACAGAAAAATATTTGTATGCAAATTTGTCTATGTAGCTTTATAATTTTATGCCATTATTGTAGCATTTGTCTTTTCTGATGAATGATAGACAGGACAAAGGGTACTATACTTATTTTTTTCCTATCAGTATCAACAGGTACCTCCATGCCACATATCTCAAATGATGAAATTTATGAGTTTAATTTTCTTCCTTTAGTGGTATGATAATAGAACTTTAGATGTCCCTAAATCCCTCAGTGCCACCACAGTAAGGGATTTTTCCCTCCAAGAAGCTGTGCCACACTAAGGCCACAGGTTTTCTTTGTTCCACCCATACCCACACCCAATATTCTCAGTCAAGATTAAACTAAGTAGCATGAAATACCTGATTCAGATCAGTACCCCTTCTTTCCACTTCAGTCTGTCTGTAAACCAAATAGCATGTGGGGCATCAGTTAATGCAAAACTGTCTGTTTGAGAGATGGATTAACTTGTATAGTACAGAAGTCATTTTTATGAATAAGAAGATCCATTTGGATTTGAGGAGGTGGCTTTAATTTAATGTTTAAAAAAACTCTAGTTTATCAGGTTGTAAACATGAGTCTCCATTTCTAATGTATTGGTAGACAAATGAATTTCAGCAGAGAACAATATTTTGAATTCTACATTGTTGAGCTGAATTTAACAAATTAACAATTTAATTAATGAGATAATTGGTAGAAATCTTGGGAAAGTAGTAGGTATAGGAAGTTATGTGTTTATACATGAGGAAATTCTCGACTATTTTGTAAGAGCTTCATGGTGGCATAATTCACATATCATACAATTCAATGTTTTAAAGTGTAAAATTAGGGGCTGGAGAGATAGCTCAGTGGTCTAAGTGCCTGCCTGGCAAGCGCAAGGACCTGGGTTTGATCCCTGGTATTGCATGCTGTGCTGGCCCCAAAACCTGAGATTACAATGGCACCTGTAATCTCAGTTCTGAGAAGGCTGAGACAGGAGGATCTCTATGAGTCTAAACTGCCTAGTGAGACCCTATATCAAATAAAAGATTTTAAAGTATTCAATTAAGTTGTTTGTAGTATATTCACAGACTTTTACAACTGTAAGTACTAATTTCAGAATATTTTCATCACCCCAAGAAGAAATTCCATATGCTTTAGCATCACTCCCCATTTATTCGTTTATTTAATTAACTAATTTATTTATTTTTGTGGAACCAGGGATTGAACTCAGGCCCTTGCACTTGCCAGGCAAGCGCTTATTTTATTGAGCTATCTCCATGGCCCCATCACTCCCCATTTATAATCAGATTTTTAACTGAAAATAAGGCATTGTTTATTTTATTTTTTCTGTATTTAGGACAGAGTCTACAGGGTCTCACTTCATAGACTGGACTTGTAGTGACTCTCCTGTTTTCAGCATCCCAAGTGCTAAAATTACAGGCATGCACCACCATGCTCAGTCTCAATTGCTATCTCAGCGCACCCCACAGGTGGGGCTGACATGGCACACCAGGGATTGAACCCCAGCCACTGCACTCTGCCTAAGCAGGCACTTTAGTCTGCTGAGCTATCAGTCCAGCCCTAAAGCATTGTTTTAAAAAAGAAATAAATAGCTAAATAATAGTTCTTCAGGATTTGTAGATAATTCTAAGTAAGGGTTCTGAGCAAGGCAAGAGCTTTTAAATTATCATTGTAACTCAGTGCTCTGGTTAATGTTGGCTAAATAGAGGAGGTTATACGCAGAGATTCACTGTGGGCATTCTGTTATTTTCTTTACAGGGACAAGATCAAGACGAATAGAACTTGGTAAGGCACGGAATGCTGTAGTCCTGTTTGGGAAGAGAGGTCTTCTTCTGCAAGTCACTGATAGAGCGCTTTTTCCCACCACATCTGAATTATTTCCAGTGCTTGAGTGTGTGTTTTCTCCATACCATCTGGGTCTTTCTATGGAGCCCTTCCTGTAGTTATTCCAGTTATAAGTTCCACTAAAGTAGTAACGCAAGTAATTTTTCATGTTATTTTGCTGTGGTGTAGTCAGTGCCTATCGTGGAAGAGCATGGAGCCTCCATAGAGCTCGCGTGCCCTCACACTGTCTGTCTCATTATCATAGAGCCTGGTGTCTCCAGTCTTCCCTGGATTCTGAGTTCCTGCCCCATCCAAGATGCAGCACTTAGTGCTGCTGCACTTTGAGACCAAATACCATATTGGTTCCAAACTCCCAGCTAGGGTCAGGGAATCTGGAAGGTGAAGATAGCAGCTGAACACATCTTGAAAATTCAGTCCCGGAGCCCTCTCTGCCATGCATCCCTCCTCCACTCTGATAGGGTTTGCCTTCCTCCATCTGGTTTGCATTCTCATTAGATGAGGCATGGTACTTTTCATAATAGGTCTTATTCACAGATGTATTGATATTATTTTACAGTTCACTTGTATACTTCCATTCCATTGATTAAAGGATTCCAAAAGGTGTCTTGCAATTTTTCACTTAACAACTTAATTTTAAAGTTTGTAAGTGAAAAACTGCTTTGGGGTCAGTGTGAAGCCTCTGAAGAGTGGGAAATGGAAATTCTCTGCTTCCGTAGAAATTGCACCATCCACCACTATATCTCTGTTGTGTTCCTTCATGATCCCCTAAATAGTTGGAAGTTCTTGTATCACACACTTTACTAGTTGTAAAGAATAAGACTATCAGAGGGAAAAGTTCTAGTTTACTTGAAAAATGCTGTGGGCCTTCATCATTTTCCTTCTTATTTCAGCAAGATTTAGATTTGTGAACTCAATCTGATTTTCACACTCCTTCATTTTTTGCTACAACTGAAAGTAAGAATTAATGGCGCTTGGGTGAGGAAAGAGCAATGATGTCATAGTTGCTCTTAATAATTGAAGCCAGCTGAGAGCCCACATTCAAAGTAGCATCTTCCACAGCTCCTCTGATTGTTTCTCTTCACTGATTTTTCATGTCACTCTAGTTTTTCGGTGGTAAGTCTACTGAACTAGAAGTTTGAAAGTAGTCTTTATCACTTAGTCACATGACAGTGGTAATGCAGTTGTCCTATTACAACCACGGTGGGGGAATGCATCCCTAGAAGGAGTTAGGCTGCATCTGGCTGCGCTTGGCTCAATTGCAACTGTTTCTTAGTTTCACTGACTATGGTTTTCTTTCGCGTCATGACGTTACCTAAGTTCATGGTAGTTTCTTTCCATCTTTAGAAGATCTCATCTCTTTCATCCTCAGAAGGATCTCATAAGAGAACTCATATGTAGTCAGCTAAGTAAAAGACATATCACTGTACTTGCAAGAGATTGAAGAAATGGGCCATGTGGCACCATTTGTTTGAAGTCCAAGTCAGTGTCTCTGGAATAGGGCTGTTTGGTGTGATTATTCTCTTATGGTGTAAAAGTAAGCTGGATGCGCTGATGCCTGGTCATCATTCCACCTCCTTAGAAGATGGAGTGCTGCAGATTCAAGGCCAGTGTGACAAATTTAGTGAGACTATCTGAAGGTAAAGCGGGGTACAGCAAAATCATCCATCAGATACCCCAATGAAGGGGTTACCAAAGCCCAAGGGGCCTTGGTAAAAAGACCTGGGGGTAGATTTCAGTGGTAGAGAGCTTGCCTAGGAGACACAACACTCTAGGTTCAATCCCCAGCATTGCAGAAAAGAAAAGATGTAAATGAATGGTCTTTTACATTAAAAGGCTCTAGCTTCCTTACAAGCATTCTACAGTATCCCTAGCACATTAGACCTCGATTTCCAACTGTTCTCCTTTACACTTTCAAGTGAGATCCACAGTAGGGGAAAGAGGCAGCACATTTGGATCATGTTACCTTCTGCCTTATTCCTCCGTGCTTTGTTTGAGGGCTACCCATTAACTGCCAGGCCCTCAAGCAAGCTCCACATGGGGCTCAAATATGGAAAATGTGATATAGAAAAATCCTTTCACATTCTTGACAAGTAGTTTTCAAAAGCAAAATGCTATTTCAGTGCTTCATTGACTCAGTATACTTTATAGAGCAGTGACGGCAAACTTTTGAAAGCTTGTAGCGCTAGCAAGCAGGTACCTGTGCTGTGTGCTGCAGGTTCACCACCACGGCTTCAGAGCTTGCTCATATGCACTCGACTGCAGTGCAGTCTGCCTTCTGTCTTCCATCTTTTTTCTTCATTAAGTTTTTCTGAAGTGTTATCCTTCCTTTCACAGACAAGAACAGTTTGAGGATCATCTTGCATTCTCAGTTTGTCAGCCTCTTTATTCAAATACTTGTGTCTCCTTTTTCTTGATTGTATGTGATCCTCCAAGCTTAAGCACGTGTCTGTAATTGTTGGCTGGTTTGCATGTAATCCAGTGTTCAGATTTCTACATATAAATTTAATACAAGCAGATACTGGCCCCTTTTCTGCCAAATTCTTCCTCGTTTCTCTGTAATGCCCTCTCATTTACATTATTTGGTGCCATGTGTACTACTTGAAATAGTGCCTGGCAAATAATAGGTATTATATACTGAGTCAGAGACTGGAAACGGACACATTTACTTTGGGTAGAAACACAGTATCTAAGTTCTTAAGCTATCCTTGTCACCAAATCAGGTCAGGGCTTTGCAAGTACTGCATTTATTTTCTTACAGTAGTGCTACAAGATGACTTTAAAGTACAGAGAAACTACTGGAAGTAGAGAAGCCTCCACAGGAGCTATCTGATCCTTTTGTTGTCTCTGAATAGCTCATTTTGGCTCCATACTACAGGAGTTAGTATAGGGGGTCTTTCCATCTAGCGATGTGGTCTTACTGCCTTGCTTATAGATTCCAAAGAACTTTTGTACTCAGCATCCCAGCTGATCCTTACAACGAATGCCATGAGGTAGGTGGCACAAAGGAACATCTCTGCTTTCATATGAATCCTAAAGTACTTAGATGGCTTGCCAAAGTGGCCTGGCCAGTGAATAGAAGAACCAAAGTCAGTAGCTCTGTCTTCTTGTTCCTAGGTTGGTGCTCTGAATCCAGAGTACCAGGCAATTTGTGTTATTCTTTTTGAGTAATTTCTTGGGCATATTAATCTTCAAGGGTAAGCTTTAAACCAAAAATTTTCTGTAATACAAGCTAATTCCACTCAGGAGAGGTTTCCTTTTGTGTGTTTTCCATTTTGGCCTAGTTAATCAGAGGAGATAATCAAATGGACCTGGCAGTGTTCACCTAAAAAGACAGGCAACTTAAAGTGTATAGCTGTAGGTAATTACTAGAGTTGTTTAGACTTAATTCTATCTTTCATGAGATCAGTGCTCCCTGCCAGCCCTTTCACACAGACTCCACATTGGAGAGTTGATGCTTTTATGTTTTGGTCGACTGGATTATGGTGTTGGTTAGATTCCCTTTCATATTTACATATGTCCTTCTGTTGCATTATTTATGATATGTGTTGGCGGGCTATTGGATTCTTGGAGCACCTCCTTCCCTGCAGTTCTTTCATGATGTTAGTTTATTGTTATCTGTATCAGGTGGTGATGAGAAGTCTGAGTCCAGATGGACTTTTCTTCCCTTTTTTGTAGATAACCTGTTCGCTTGCCATGGATACATGTGATTGTTTGTTTGTTGAAATTCAGTACCTTCATTTGAGCTTATCTCGGGATTGACAGTTGTCTGTTGACTTTTCCTGCCTACAGTGAGCAATTAGATACTGACATTTTAGGCCTCATTGCATATTTGTATCTGTTCTGTTCTTTTTTTTGAAAATCTGCCATTCCATTGGCTCTCTGTTATCTATCCTTCACATTTGTCTTTTGATGGTTTTCATCCTGTCTTCCTTCATGCTGTGTGACTTTTCATCAAGTCTTATCCTCTGTTTCACTGACCCAGGTTTCTATACTGTTGAAATGATGCCCTATTGCTTGTAATATGGCTTTTGTTTGTTAGTTTCTGAAAACTTTTTCTGGTAGTTCTTTCTGTTGTCCTCTTTGACCCCTTATTTCATTTTTTGAGGGCCAACTCATTTTGTCTGTATTTTTCATAGTTTCTGACCTCAATCTCTCCCTGGAGTGTATTGGTGTATCTTTTGCTTTATCTTCAGACACTCCCCTGGAGCCGCTGGCATGGCATTGTGGCTTTTATTGGTTTCACTATAGACAGCTTCTGGCTCAATGCTGGGATTGTGTATTGGAGAGCAGGAGCACTTATATAAACATGCTGCCATCTTTCCCAGTGGTCCAGGTGCTTAAACATTGACTTTGAAGATAATGTTCTTCATAATCTATATGTTGGTAAACAGAAGAAACCAATATTGCCAGCAGGAAAGTACCATTAACAATTTAATCAATACAGGATTTTTGTTTACTGTTCTGTGTGGAAAGATAACTTAACTCTGGTTCCTGTTCTACCCATTAGAGATATCAGTACCTTCTGGTTTAAAAATAGGAGACATATGACATTTTAATGAACTCAAGTTATTGGCTATTGACAGTGATTAATTAGTTAGTTAAACATTGGGAAATATTTCAAACTAATAACCAGAGTTATCAAAGGAAGTTTAAGCTCTTTGTATGAGCAGATTGCAGTCAAACTGTCTCACTCCAGTGGGTTAGCCCCTCTGAGAACCTGACTGGAGTACAGGTTTTCTGACCTGCCTTTTCAACCAACCCATTTTAAAATCTGGTTCACTAAGAAACTGAAAGATGTTAAGTCTTCATCAGGATTTGTTTTGTTATGTATGAATATACAATTCCATGGTTTTTAGGTCTGGGCCCTACCATGGAAGCACATGGATTAATGTTTTTAAAGTGCCTTTGAGGTAGATCACTCTTCAGTGGTTTTATTTGGCTTGTTTGTGGCATTGAAGCCTCCTTGCCTCAGTGGCCAGCACATTCCACTAGACAACCAGCAGCAAACCCTTGTCACCTTCCATGCTCCAGCATGACAGTCATGGAGCCAAGAGACAGCCTTGCTATGTGCACCTAACTCCATCTGAGGTGAGGCCTTTCCCTACCAGGGTTGGTCTTTGCCCCGTCTCTGCTGATGTCAAGTGGAGAGCAGAACACAGGCACCTTAGTGTGAGCAACACTAGTGAAGTGAAGGTGGCAGATAGAGGAGCCACGTTAAGGGAGGCTGTGTGCAGTCTTCCCCGTAAATAATACCCACAGTCTCCCATCTTATAGAAACTGTGCTGCATGCTGGGCACATAGCAGTGATCAAAGCAGAGAGAAATCCCTGTTTCCAAAGCTCACATTCTTGTAGAGAAGACAGACTAGAAACAAAACCAGGTAATTTTATAGTTCAGTTACAATGCAGAAAATGTTGCTTTCATCATAGACAGGTGTGTTCCTCAGAGGAGGAAAGGCCAGTGATTTTCAACTTCTTTTTTCCTCTGTATCTGTTGGTCTGAATTTGGATTCTGTGATCAGCTGATCAGCTCAGTGAGGGCCCTTGTCGGGATCCCTGCACTAGAGCTTCAGGGAAATGGGACTGAGGCCATTCCAGTTGTCGTCTTGCTGACAAGCAAGGAGCAGTGGTCAATTAAGAGGAACCAACTTTTCTGTTCAAATTTAATCAAATGACATGGTCCATTCTTTCCTCATAATTACCACAGGTTCTGGATGTGTCTTCTTGGGATTCAAAAAGTTTAAAGCCTCTGGGTGGTGCTGCTGGGGTTAAGATCACTGCTTTTCAGGAGAGACCCTATGTAGCCCTTCAACTTATTTTCAAGGTGGAGGAAAAGGATTGTCCAAGAAGGCTTCCCTCTCAGATTGCAGGTTGCTACCAGCTGTGTATGCCCCCCAACATGGAGATGAAAAGCAATACAAAATATTTTAGTCACAGGCTTCTTGAGAAACCTCTCTTTTCAGTTTTCCATCTGTCTCTAAAATTGAAGCATGGATTCCCCCAATCCCGTGATATGGTTTAGGTGGCCAGGACACAGGCTGTCACTTGGTGTGTACCACAGGTGCCTCTTCACCACTCTGCTGGCAGTGGTCCCACTTTCCCTCAGAGGGACTGACAGACAGGTGGAGACTTGGAGTTCTCCACACCTGCCTGTTTGGGCAGTGGGAGGTTTAGTTGACCAGAGAAGGAGATAGGATATGCTTAATTATTCCCATAGGTAGGGCAGTTTGCCATGCTTTAACTAGATTTATTTGCATATGAAGAAAAGTACCTTTGGGCATTACTGAAGGTCTCTGAACAACTGTTAAATAGTTATGTGCCTGTGTTAAAAGAAGGAACCCTCTTATCTCACGCTAATATTCTTTCACTGTTTTAATTAAATCCATACACCCTTGTGTGTGTTGCTGCACAAAAGTTCCACCCAAGGTAGACAATTGACCTCAGCTGCAGCACCTTTCAATTCCAGGTGGTGACAACAGTCTCTAATGGGTCTGTCTTCAAGTGTTTTGACAGTGATAAGAAAGTGCTTCATGTTTGGAGTCCCATGATCCAGTTTGGATTATTGGGGATATTTTGAGGGGCATTTCTTAATGATAGAGAATTGAGATGGCAAACCTGTGGTAATGCTGGATCCAGGAAGCTTACAATGAAGAGTATGAACTTAACCTGAAAAATATTTTTCTGTTCTATAAATCTCTCAGTGACATTTGGATTAATCAAGCATAATTAAATGTAGTTAGAATTTTGTCAGATTGTAGTTCAAAATAATATTCATCTATGGAGAGGGTAATATATTCTGTAGAAATTTTATTAAGCACTTTAGTTAAGCAAACACTAAGGAGAACAAAATCAGCCTCAGGAAGGTTAATTACTAAAAAAACACAAAGTATAGTAGATTATGTAAATCATTTTAATTTTGAATACCATGGCTTGAGCTTTAATTTACATAGAGAGGTATTTTGGATTTGTTTTTCACATTATATTTTCCAAAAGTACAGAATTACACTTGTATTCTTTAAAAGTTCTAATCATACTAAGATTCCATTAAGTTCTCTTATCTTTTTCTTTTTATAGTTTCCAAAAGTGAAGAATTGCAGTTGCATTCTATTTTAGGATTTCACTAAACTTGTACAAATTATAAGAAAAGTATCTTTATTTCTGTATCACTGATGGTTTTAAGAAAACTATCACGGGAGAGAATTTGTCACCCAGCCTTATGTGTGGCTTCGCAATAATGTTCATTTAAAGGAAAACATTTTTAGACAGGTAAAACAAGAGTTTTGACTATGTTGATAAGTCTTTTTATTTTAGTAATTTCATGAAATGGCAGAGTAAAAAGATGAAATTGATTTTATATGTATATACATTTTTGTACTCAGAGAATTACACGTTCACTACCCTTGCTTGTCTCAGGGAAAAGCCTTTGATAAGAATCCCACAGAAACCTTGAACTGTACCACTGTGTGTTCTGATTTGCTATTCTTGTCTAAATTTTAGTGTTAGAATTTCAAAAGTATTGTCATTTTAAGAACGTGAGATTATCTCAGAAACCAGAACATGCCCTTTTCGTGAGAGTTCACACCCAGATGTCCTTTGTTTAGGAGAAATCCCACTTCTCCCGTGCAATTTGACTTGGTTTGATAATGTGCTTCTTGGCTTTTCAGTGAAGATTCTGTTTTCTACTGGAACTCACCCCTTTTGGTATAATAAACTTTCACTTAAAAAAACATTGCATTAAGTAATTCTAACTTCCATTAACCTAAAAGTGGCTTGTTAACTTAAGTACTCTGCATAACTTTTACAGAGAAGCCCAAACTGTAGAAATGCGAAAGATCATGTATGCATAAAACAGTATTTGCCCTCTGGTTAGCAGAGTGAGGAAATGTCTAGCTCTGGCACATAGACTGGTTTAACTGCTCTCTGATTCATCCTTGTCTTCCAAATTGATTGAAAATGGCACACTTAGAAAAGGATGCATACGAATAACAAGTACTTAATGTATAAAATATTCTTTCTTGAGATTCTTTTTGAGAGAAAAAAAAAGCATTCTTGCTAACTCTTGGTTGTTCACACACACTGGACATTAACAAAGAAGTTACGAAAGTTAAATCCGATTTTAAGCCATGCTAAATGACATGTCACAAAAGTGTGTGAAATCAGATAGAATGAGCATAAATGTTATACTCTTTAAATCATGGCATCCCTTTCTCAAAAATTCCATTTTTCCTTTTTTTTCAGTTGAACTGTTATGACTGTCAGAAATCTCAGTGTATATTTGTACAGTAAGAACTGGCTTTGCCTTTATCTCTAAAAATGCTGAATTTAATGGCCTTGATTAGAATTAAGGCTCAAGCCTTTAACTGTAGAGATCAGAAAAGACTTGAGGCTGCCTGAGAACTAGGCTGATTCTTTTGAGTTTCGCCTGCCTCTTGCCAAATCTTCCCCAGAGGCAGGATTTTCATGCTTGTTGTAACTAATGTAAAAATTCAAGAGTTCAACATGGCCCTTCGTCTGCTATCTTTCTCCCTGGATGCCTATGTAATTGTTCCTGGGGAACATGTCACATAAAGTCTTTTAGTAGCTTGCTTTTCATTTTGAACAGTCCGTGTAAGAGCTGACAAGTTATTTTGACCAATAAATTATGCATATAACTTAGAATATTTTTATGCTAAACTAAAAGTATCCTGTCAGGGGACATCCATGGCAAAGTTTACCTAGAAAATGTAGAGCCCTGAGGGACTTAAAAATTGCAGTGGCCTTTATTCAGTGTTGGAGAAATTCAGTTCTCTTGCTTCCATTGTTTCTCCTCTGTCCCTTATCACAGCCTGATTTTCTCTTCTGATGCTGCACAGCACCAGAACTGAATGCTACCTTTGATTAGAAAGTGCAGTTATGTTTGAGTCAGTTCTGGACAGCATGCCACATTTTTATCTTGGCTTTCCCACTAACCCTGTCTCTGCACAGAGCTTTGATGTTCAAATCACTTGAAGCGGTAGTTGTTCCTTATGGGTTGTGCATACATCATCTGCTGCTGTGAGCTCACACCCTCACAAAAGCATCCAAATCCTTACACTTTAGATATTTCCCAGATGTGGAACACAGCATGGAATGCTTAAGACATGCTTGAACTGAGTAAGAAAAGCTATTGTGGAATGAAATTCACCTTTGTGAACATATCTGTTGCTGCAATAGAGTGAAAAATTTCTTCCTTTGCCAGTTTTCCTAACTCCTTATCAAATTGGTATCTAAACTGAGAATGATTGCTGATTTAATAAGAGAAAAATATTAACTTACACATGAAATAAGTGCTCTTTACAATATTTGTACCCTGAGTTCATATGTGACCTGGTTTGCTTTGTGCTTCTCTAAGCTCAGTTATGGTGATAAATGTACATGCGTGTCCAGTTTTCCGGAGCAACCTTGTGACAATGAGCCCAGTCCCCACCCTCAGTTCTGTACTAGGCTATTGCCTTGCTGGGATGCACTGTTAGGAGTTAAGGATTGTAATAAGATTGAAGCATTTATATTGAAGTGGATGCCACTTGAACATATACTCATAAGTGAAATAAACCAGACACACATGTGTAAATATCATACAGTCTCCCTAGTATAAGAAGCAAAAAGAAGAAATACAAATGGAAATGGACAACAACAACTGAAAACAATTGAGTCAGATAAGGCAAAGTGAATGGCATATGCTGCAGGATACTAATCAGCTTTTCTTCTGGATGGTTAACAACCTAAGTTCACAGATCAAAATTGGAGAAATAGAAGAGCCACAAGACCAGCCAACATTTTGGCGCTAGCCTTTCAAGGTCAGCAAAGACTCAGGACATAGGAGAACCTATACTGCAACATCATGAAACTCAGTTGAGCTCCAAATTTTCTGAACAAGGAGATTATGGAGCCATAGAGGAAAGAGATCTAAGTTCTACAGTGTGCCTGGGGAGAGTCACATGGAGAGAAAACTTTCTCTCAGGCTCTCACAGAGAGCAAATTGGTCAAGCATTGGCCATGACTCATCCACATGGATGACACAGAAAAAGGATCTACAGAATAAGGTACAGGGCTACAAGGTAAACCCTGAGGGGACTTACTGACCTCATAAGAAACAAAAAGTACATGTGTTGGTATATAGATCTTACTCTATCTAGATCTTAACCATCCAGTAGAAAAGTATAAAAATGAAGTATATACCGTGGGGCCATAATAAGTTGAGTGTAAATGGCTATGGTCGACAACTTCTTCAGATAACTCACTGTTGTTGTGGAATGCTGCACTGTGTTGGATTGTGTCATCGAGTTCAGGCACCTAAATTAGTTGAATGACAATGGAGTGCCCATCTTTGACAGGTGTACACAAAGGAAGGGGTATAGAAAGGAAGAATCATGATGTGTGTGTATGGACGGTACAGTTGGGATAGATAATGCCGTGCTTCTACATAATTCTATGAGAGGCGAGATTTGCACTAATGGTGGTTGGACAGGATATTATGTTGACTTCTGGTACTATGGACAACTGCTAGGAAAATATCAAGGTAGAAAGTATTAATTATTGAATCTTTGATGTAATTCAGGTATAAAAATAAGATACATAAACAGCTACACTCTTAATTTACTGATAAGAGACATATGGTATAATAATGTCTGTAAGTATAATATCATGTATGCACCTTCTGCGATACCAAAACATTATGAAAACAGTTTGCAATGTATTAATTTATCAAATCCATCTCGTCAAGCTATCTTAAAACTGTCTCATTGATTTTGTACTTCAATAAAATAAAAATTTAAAAAAATGAGTTAAGGATTGTTGGGAACACCTGACCAGAGAAGTGTGTGGCTTGGATAACACCCTGTAAGTCACAGAGCAATCTGTGATGTCTGTAGCAAACAACATGCAGCACGTAAGCAATTCTGTATCTCAATAATCAGAAAAATAAAATCGTCATTGTGATTCACAGCACATCAGTGTGGTGTTTTTTGAACTGTTGTCTCATCTGTACCATTTAATGACTTTTGTCCTTTCAGTTTCTGAAACTCAGTATATTAGCAAGTATCTTTGCAAGTTGCTGGGAATACTCAAGGATGCTTACATAAATTCTTGTGATAGATCAAAGGAAAATAGGTTATGTGGGAACACCCCTCTCCTTTTGCAGGGAACACTTGGAGCAAAATAAAGGAGTTGGTAAAAGTATACTGGTATATTGGTTAAAATTTCTTCAAACAATTATTGCGACCTGTTATATTATGACCTAGAATACAGGTGTGAATCTCTGGCATCATCCTGCAATAGTAAGTCAATATAACTGAAAAACTTGCAGAAGAATGATTTATATTCACTGCTATTTATCATTATCTAGTTCACTGCTTCTCAAAAATCTAAATTCCTGGAACAAAAGTACTAAAATTACAACTATTTCAATAAAAAATTCCATGACAAAAAAAGTAAACTGTTACAGAGGTGTTTTTCAAAATATAGTACACAGATGGGGAGAGAGGACCATGCAATATCTTGTGCATTAGAGGACATTTTTGAGAGTGAAAAAGCACTAACATTATTATGCTGCAACCTGTATAAGCAGGTACAAATTGAAATTGTCCTGGTCAAATTGGGGCCGGCTGATCTGGAGCATTTATGCGAGAACTATCCTAGAGGCTGTCTATGCAGAGTCCTGAGCTCTTCCGCAGATGTACTGATTTCATTTTCTTGGGGTTGAGGCCTATGAATCCATATTTTAACAAATGCCCCCAGAAGATTTCTTTTAAAAGTGTGGGACCTGCCAAATGCAATGTTCTGATGACAAACAACATGAATTTTTAAATAAGTCCATTGGCTCCATGGTCTCTGAGAGGAAACAGGTGATGCCAACAGCAGAACTCCATGCTCCCAAAGACATTTCCATGCAATTACGTGTTTCCCAAACAGTCAAAGAGTAGTCTTTGTGTTATTTAGCAATGCACCACTGTGTTACTAAATAATCAATACTGAAGGGATGCATTTTGTTTTTTAAAATATGAAAAGCATGCAACTGCTATGTTGTATATTCAACAAAACTTCCTCAAGGTTTGAGGCAGAAACTTTGCATGCGAATGGCTATCTGGAGAGTTAATATTGGGAAATCAGATTCCTTCTGTTACACACTAACACTCTCTTAACTGCTTGAACCACGTATATTCCAGGGTTGTTAGCAAATTTGATGTTTCATGGTGCTCCTTGAAGCTCTAACATTGGAAACAATAAGCAAATACTTGCTTGTTGTTTGTTAATGACTTTTCCCAAAGAGTACAAAACCAGTGGCTCTTGCAAGTGATTGTGATTTTAGCCTGAATCTTAAAATTATTCATCTACATTTTACTGAAAGCCAGTGCTCTGCTAAGTCATCATTCATACCTTGGTATTACTGTTCTTGTAGCAGCTGCTCCTGCCATGCTTTGAAATTCATCAAGTATGGTTTACACTCAAAGGGACACTCAAGATCATATAGTTCTATGAAGTTATTGCTGAGCACTGTGCTTTACTGTATGTTTTACTTTCTTGTCCTTCATCTCAAAATCCTTTCCAAATGACTTAATAATGCATGCTTACAAGTAATTATCTGCTGATAATACTTTCAGATGTTTGCTTCATAATAACACATAGATTTACACTTTGATCACATGAATAAATCATAAAGCATCATGTAGAAGGGTTGCCCCTGAGAAGGGGTTTCTGCAGGCCACCATCCACTGGAACTCTGATGACAGAAGTCTCTGCTGTCCATTATACTCCCAAATAGCCACCTGAACAGTTAAAATATGAAACTAAATTTTAAATTGAATTCCTTAAATAGCCAGATCACTAGTGCCCACTGTAATTGGCTGGGGCAGTTAGCTACTGCTATTTTAACTGTTGAAGTTTATAAATGTGAACATCAAGCGCCCACCTTCCCTGGGTCAGGTGGTTGCTAGCAGCCATCATTTCTCAATGGTTGCCTTAAAACAAAGCCTTAGCTTTCTGCCCATTGATGACACATTCATCAACATAATAGTCTATCTTCAGATGATATAATAAAACAATATTTAGACGTTTTATTGTGGAAAACCAACTCATTTTTCTTACACAAGTCACCCACCTCTTTGAATCCAGCTACTCTCAGGCTTACCTCATTCCCTGACCTGAAGTATTACTAATCTGGAGAATCACAACCTAGCTCCACATTAATCTTGGAGACCTAGGCCCTAGTTCAGATCCATCAGAGGGTCCTGGGAAGTTTGTTTTGTTTCTTTTGTTGTTTTGTTTTAGTTTCCTCAGAGATTCTAACATGGACACGGTTTGAAAGCACTGATAAAGGGTCAGGGATATGGCTCAGCAGCTCAGTACCTGGCAAGTGCAAAGTCCTGAGTTCGATTCCCAGTATCAAAAAAAAAGCACTGATAAAAGTTGTGAGAATAGCTAGGAAGCTGGCAGTAACAAATCCATCTCCCTGGGATAGGTCAAGCCTAAGATCCTTGCAGTTCTACTGATGTTCTATTTAATGAGTAATTGGAAAATATTCTTAAAAGAAAAAAGGCCTTGTCAGCTTGGGTTTGGGGCCAAATGCACAGCCTTGCAATTTCCTTCTGTGCATAAAACTCTAAGCCGGGTTAATGCTACTGTTAGTGTTCCCTAGCATTCTTGTCCAAACAGAATTTGCCAGTCCTCAAAATAAACATGTTAGCAATTTCAACAACAGTGATGGATGCAGACGCTTTTGACAGTTCCTTAGTAACAGCTTAACAGTGTAATTTTACTACAGTTAGAGATAATTATTGTCACCTTAGCACAATAACTGGAATGGAGCTCCCTATATGAAAGCTGTTCTCCTGGGGCTAAAACTGGTAATGAAGTAACAGATAATGAAGGTCAAATAAATGCTCCATTATTCAGGTGAAAGAAAACCATTAGTCCCTCTGTGATCAAAGACTGTAAAGTCAGGCCTAGAATGACTATTGAATTCACAACCATCTTTGTCCAATGGGAGTTTAAACAATTCCCTGAGAGACTCTAGGCCTACTTGTCAAGGCATATTTTTCTCTACTGTGAGTAAAGGTAGAGAACCTTTACATTCTGGGGCAGTTAGAGCACTCCATCCCAAAGAAAGCATCCAATAATGTAAAATTAGGAAGTTGGTAGAATAATTGTAGAAATCAGAAGTTTTTGGAAAAGGCAGAGCTTGGGCTGTGCGTGCATACACAAGAGGGGCCGGGGTGGGTCTGGCTCAAGCGACTGAAGGCCAAGATGCAGGACCTCAATGAAGACACTAAGTGGAATGACATCTTACGCAAAAAGGGCATCCTGCCCTCCAAGGAAAGCTGAAAGAACTGGAAAAGGAGGAGGAGGAGCAGAGGGCCCTGCCTCAATCGGTCATGAAAACATGAAGATAAGACTTTGGAGGAGCTAGATGATAATGAAGATGAATTCAATGAGGAAGATGAACGGGCTGTTGAGGTGTACAGGCGGCAAAGACTGGCTGAGTGGAAAGCAGCTCAACTGAAGAATAAATTTAGAGAAGTTCTGGAGATCTCCAGAAAGGACTATATTCAAGAAGTTACCAAAGCCAGTGAGGGCTTGTGAGTAGTCTTACACCTTTACAAGCAAGAGATTCCCCTCTGTGCCCTGATCAATCAGCATTTCAGTGGACTGGCCAGGAAGTTTCCTGAGGTCAAATTTATCAAGGTCATTTCAACAACCTGCATACCCAACTATTCCTATCAGAATCTGCCCAGGGTATTTGTCTACCTTGAAGGTGACATCAAGGCTCAGTTCATCAGTCCTCTTGTGTTCTGGGGTATGAACCTGACAAGAGATGAGTTGGAGTGGAAACTGTCTGAATCTGGAGTGATCAAGACAGACCTGGAAGAGAACCCCAAGAAGCCCATTGAAGATATGCTGCTGTCCTCCATAAGGGGCCCTGTCCCCATGCAGAGGAGGGACAGTGACTCCGAGGAGGACTAAGGCTATATCCACTGCAACTGTGTGCACTTTCTTGATGTGACAAGCCGTCTGATTTTTTTAAAAAAGAAAAACCAAGAACAAATCCTTTTGGATTTTAGCCTCTTTATAATCGTGCTTCACACCTCATCCATTTCCAAAACAATCATTGATTGCTCAGAATTGTATTAAATTTCTTGGAATTCTCTTTTTAAATAACATTTCTTTCAAAAAGTTTAAACCAAAAAAAAGAAAGAAAGAAATAAGAAGTTTTCAGATTAAAGTGCCTGCAAGCAGGCACAGGGGCCAGGGGTTCAATCCCTGGGTCTGTCGTGCCAGCTCCACCCCTGAGGCATGCTGAGATGAATTGAGACTGGGCAACTGGGAGTGGTGGCACGCGCCTGTAATCCTAGCTCTTGGGAGACTGTAAACAGGTGAATCAGTAGTCATTTTCCATTGGACAATCTAGTAGTGAGAACCTGAGCACCCTATAGACCTTTCCATAAAATACAAAAAAAAAAAAAAAAAAAGGAAAAGAAATCAGAAGTTTTGGTAACAAGGAATGTGGACTTTTCTTTACATGCTCAGCAAGAACAAAGGTAGAAACATACAGGAGAGACCAGAGCCGAGAGTCAGGCTATTAAACTGAAACTGGAGGCTAGCAGCAAGGGTTTTCATCACTGTTAGTCTTTTCAGCACCTGCTGGCTCACTCACATCTGCGCTGAGTACTTTTGGGGCTGTATGGCAGACCTTAATGTATAATGCAGAGCTCAAGTCAGGAAAATAAATTCCTTGGACAGGAGCATGAAGTAGCTTGATTGTGCATGGCTGCAAATAAGTCCCAGCTTAGACAGCTACAGTCAGCATCCAAAGGACCAAGAAAACATAAGCAAAGACTAGACAGGAAAACAGACTCTGCCTGACAGGCAGAAGCTATGTCCTTGGATTTGTTTCTGCAGGAGCATGTGCCCAAAGACTTCAGCTACTTATTTTCTTGGTATAGCCAGATGTGGATCCAAAGCTATGTACAAGGAATGAGGGGAGGGGCCTGTTAATCTCCCTTCTCTTTTGGCCATATTCTCTGTGTCTATGAGATAAAAACTCAGCTCCCTTTCCTATGACATATCCCAGTATTTATGGCATGCTTCTCTTGTGTGTGTCAAATTGCTAGAAACAGTTAAGCAAGGTCATCCCTAGCAGCTATTAAATTAAAAAATTAAATAGGAATATTAAGAAGAAAATCTGTGTACCTGAAGATTATTATTCTTTATCTGGAAAGAGATTTCAAGATTTATGACCATTGTCCTTGGTCACCTTACTAAAGTTGTCTATATTTCAATCCTCACAACCTCGGGAAATGTTGTATTACAAGAATTCTCATATAAGCCAGGCATGGTGGTGCAGGCCTGTAATCCCAGCACTTGGGAGGCTGAGACAGGAGGACTGTTGTGAGTTCAAAACCAGCCTGAGCTACAAAGTGAGCTTAAGGCCAGCCTGAACTGCATAGTGAGACCCTGTCTCAAAAAGACAAAAAAAAAAAAAAAAAAAAAAAAAAAAAAAAAAAAAAGAATTCTCGTATAATTGCTGATGGCTTTAAAATAGGGAACTTTTCCTGAATCACTCATGTGGGGCCAGTGGGATCATAAGAGCCCTGATAGGAGGCATGATAAAAATATGGTAAATGTTTAAGTTTTCAAAATGTGTTAAGTAAAAGACACATTGCCATTAATTCTCCTCAAAATACTCCCCTACACTTTGAACACAATTATCCCATCATTCTTGCCACATTCTAAACCAGTTCTAGAAGTTCTCTTTTGTGAATGTTAGTTGCACTGTCCTGGTTGCCTCTTTGTTCTGAGTCAGTAAAAGACGTTTTCCTTTAGTGGTCATCTTGACATTGAGGAAGAGCCAGAAGTCATGCAATGCCAGATCCTCTGAATAAAGTGGATGAGTACATGTGGTAATGTTTTTATGAGCCTACCTTTTTGTTGAAGGACCCTGGGCAGCAGCATTCACTGCATTTTTATCATACATCATAAACACAAGAAACATTTCTAGGACAGCCAAATGGCAACAACTATATGGTAAGTGTGCTCAAAGCAAGAGGGAGTATTTTAAGGGAGATTAAGGACAATGTGTTTCTTGCTGTAATAATTTTTTAAAATGTGAACATCCATCATATATTCTGATCACACTTTAGAAATGAGGAGGTGGTCAGAAGGTATGCCCGAAGGATATCATATAGAAAGATGGGTCCAACTGTTATTGGATTTGAAGACATTAGGCAGCCATGAGTTAAAGGAAAGCAAAGTCAAGATCTCCCAGTCAGGAATTGCTGTCACTTGCCTAATTTTAGACTATTACGGTCCATTGTAGACTTTTATTGTCATAAGCCACAAAGGTTTTCACAATTTGTTACAGCAGTAAGACACTTATAATACACCTCTTCAACATCTTCTACCCATTTATCCATTGGTTCACTAGAGCCAGATTTGGAAGCAAATGGAAAAGGAATCAAAGACTCAATGGTGATAATGTGGATGTGTGGTTAGGGTAACAGATGGCACCTTATCAACATCTGTCCAGTGGAACATGACTACCAAACAAGAAAGGCTAGGTAGTTTTTCAAACTGTGTCATGAGTCATGTGACCTGCCACATACATGGCAGATGAGAACAGGATTCTTTAGACTTGGAAATCTTAAGAATTATGATTATTTGCAAGTATAGTAATTTGGAAAAAGTTTCCTTGTGGAAAATGTATAATACTCGATATTCTTTATGGATTCATTCTTTTTTTTATTTTAAGTTCTACAGGGTATTCAGGGTCTCATTACTAGATTGGACTCATAGTGATCTGACTGTTTACAGCCTCCCAAGAGCTGGGATTACAGGTGTGTGCCACCATGCCCAGTCTTCATTCATTTTTTTAATGAAAGATTACATAGCAAATATTTGAGTTGTATCTACTCCTTTCATCAGCATTCTGCTTTTGGCAACGTTGTGGTGCATTATAAGTCAATGTTATTCAGAACATTTCTCAAGTTTCCCACATTTGGGAACTGAACTTTGCTAATACAGTGTACTTTCTAGAATACAAGTTATGGGATTGGGGATGTAGCTCAACACCATAAGTACCTGCCTGGAAGCACAAAGTCCTGAGTTCAATCACCTGTACAAAAAAAAAATCCTACATAGAATTCAAGTTGTGGCAGTTCAAAAAGACCTTAACATGCTTTACTTGGCTTAGACAGATATTAGTGCTCTTAATAATATTTTCAGATTTTACTGGTTTTTACTTCATGTTTTCTTAAAGGATTTGCTCACTGGATACATTTGGATATGTATAAATTATCTCAGTGTCTTAAAAGAACCTCTATGGGAGTCTTGTGTGTTTTTGTTTTTGTTTTGTGGTACTGGGGATTGAACCCAGGGGGCACTAAGCCACATAGTTAGCTGTCCTTTTAATTATTTTCTTTGAGACAGGTTCTCACTAAGTTGCACAGGTTGGCCCCTCTTGTCTCAAAGTCCTGAGTAGCAGGGATTACAGATGTGTATGCCACCCTGTCTGTGCACAGGGGTCTTCTTATCTAACAGTTCCTGCTGAGTACTTGGAGAATTATCCAACACATTTGACTGCAATAGCCAGTGAGGACTCCAACATAAGAGGACTGTGTGGGATGGGGACATTTCTGATAGGATTCCCTTCCTTCTAGGAGTTCTGTTTCTCGGTAAAAGCTAATTCCCTTTGGGTCAAATATCAAGGCCCTTAAATGTGAGTTTACTGTGTTTTCCTTAGGAACATGTCTCAGGTATCATAGAACTGAAGAAGAAACCAAAAAATGTTTATATCAAATACAACTTGACAAGAATATATTTGAGCTCTTTTTTGGTCTTGGCAACACAAGATGATGAAGGGAACGTCATCCTTTGGAAAGTGTCATAATAAGACACACGTGTTGTGCCGCTGCTGTGGCTACCACCTTCAGAAGTTTACTTGTGGCAAATGTGGCTATGTTGCCAAGCACAAGAGAAAGTATAACTGCAGTGCAAAGGCTAAAAGGTGAACCAGTCAAATGAGGCGCCTAAAAATTGTATATAGCAGACTCAGGCATGGATTCTGTGAAGGAACGACGCCTAAACCCAAGAGAGCAGCTGTTGCAGTGTCTGGTTCATCTTGAGAATTTCAGCAATTACTCAAAATATGTGCTTTGGTTGGAAAAAAAGAATGTATTTGATTTACACGACAAAGCCAAATCATACGAATAATAAGTGTTCTGCTTTAAAATATATTCCATTACTGACCATGGTTCTGGCTTCATTTATTCTAGAGCCCAGGCTCATGTGACAACTGTCATCATTTCAGAGAGTGAAAGCTCTGTACAGGAATGGAAGCTCCTAAATGTGGTGAGGGGAAGGTTTGGACTGGATTCTGGCAATAATGTATCTGCCTTCATTGTTGTCATTTGGAGTCCTGATTTGGAACCTCCTTCAGCTGATCAGGGAAGCCTTATCCTAAAGACAGGAAAGTAGTTTCAATGGCCACTTCCAAAGTCTAGGTAAGCTTGAAAAGCATCTTCTCAAGTGGCGAGATGGGGGCTGGAGATAGGGCCTGAGAGCCTTTTAGTTTCATGCTCCAATTATTAAAGTGAGGTCCCCAATGCTGCTGGTTGTGGAGGCCCCCGGGGGCTGAAAGACACCCCCACCTACCTTTCCACTCAGTGAGAAGTGTGTTCCCCTGCTCACTCAGTGGCAGCAGGGTAGCTGGGAGAAGCAGATCTCACAAACTGTTTCCTCCAAGCCATTCATTTTACAAAAGCAGGCATTGAGGCCAGAGAAAGTGGCCAGAGAGAAGTGGCTTGGCCAAGATCACAAAGCAAATGAGTGGCAGGACTACAGTTCAGGCTCCGGGCTGGGCTCAGCATAGGGAGATCGCTCCAGGTGGATCTGTTTCTCTTTTTCTTTTGATGATGCTAGAGATCAAACCTGTCTGTCTGATACTGGGCATGTACTGTACTAATGAACTATGCTTTCAATCCCATCTAATCTTTTAAATCAAGATGTGGGTGATTTGACAACTTTAGGGCTTGGTCCCATTCCATACAGTGTAGAGGCAAATTTTTTCTTTTGGCAGAACCCGGTATTGAACTCAGACCCTTGCACTTGCCAGGCAAGCATTTATTCTACTGAACCATCCACCTGGCCTCTAGAGGCAGATCCTTGGGGGCAGCAGGGTCACAGCTGGCCAGAGCCAATCACAGGCAGTACAGCTGCTCCAATGCCTGCATTTTTCACAGTGAGCTAGAGCTCTTAAACCGGAACATACAGCAACACACTTAAGAAACATGATGAAAGGGCAGCCCAAATAGCTCAGTGCCAGGGGTTCAATCCCTGGGCCTGCTGCTGGCCCTGTTCCTGGGGTGTGCTGAGATGGCAATTGCGACTGGGAAACTGGATGTTCTGGTGCGCGTCTGTAATCCCAGCTCTTGGGAGGCTATAAACAGGAGAATCATTATGAATCTGATCTAGTAGTGAGACCCTGAACACTGTGCAAACCCTTCCCTAAAATACAAAAAAGAAAGAAACACCATGAGCAAAACTGCAATTGTGCATCCCTTTATTTATAAACAAGTCAGGAATGCTGTGTTCCATTTGGAAGCGGGGGCGGGGGAGGGGTACAAGGAGAGGGGCTGATTCCAGTAGTTTGCATTATTCAGCACCAGAGCAAATCAAATGCTTGGGCATAAGGTCGTGCTACAACACAGATGAGTCGTATTCTTGTCTTCTATGTACAGCAGAGTCTTAAGTATGTATGCTTTTCTTATGGCTTTGTCCCCAGACATATTGCAGTCACACACACACACACATACACACACACACACACACACACACCAAAATAAAAAAACTAGAGAGGAGTCACAAGAGGAAGGAAAGTTGCATATGCATCATGAGCTATTTCTTTTTTTAGACTCAGATGGCCTGGACCAGTGCTGAATGGATGCCCATGACATGGGCACAGCTCTGCTAGATGGGGGCTCATATGATGCAGCCGAGCCAGTGACGTCATGTCACATCTCTCCCTGGGGTACGGCTCGGTCCTAAAATTGTTGTGAGGATGGAAAGAAAATAAATCTGTGCTCTTCTGTTCCTTCTTCAAGGATGGAACCAGCATCTAGTAGCCTTATAGACCAAAATTGCACAGCAGCGTCTCTTCTGCCCAGACCAAGTGAGGTGCCAGGTCATGTGTGCATCTTGCTCTTTGCAAGGCTGCCTTGCCTCTGCCTTAGCTAGGACCTGCCACCCAGGAGCTTGTGGCTATTCAGTAGGACTGTCCCAGCCTTAGGTGCTTAGGTTGGATAAGGAAGTCAACACTTAATCTCAGGGTCCCCATCAGGAGAGTATGGAGTGCTGAAAGGAGAAGTGGGGAGCCCAGCCACTCCATGGCTATCCACTAACCTTGGAAGTTTGTATCATAACAGAAATTCTTCTCCTTCACCTGGGTTAAGTGAACACTTGGACAAGAGTAGCAAAGAAGGTACACTACCAATCTCTACCCACTCTGTTCAGTGTTCTCCCATCTACACTACCTACCCCCTCCACAATCCCAAGGTGCTGTCCATGAGCTCCTCTCCCTCTGAGGTATCCTCCCCTTCCCAGAGCCAATAGCATCTCTTCCCTTGCTTTCTGTCTCTTCTGCTTACCTCTCCAAGATTTTAGCACATGTTCTCTATTTCCTGTTTCAGCCTTAATTTGCTCTTAGCCATGACAGTTGACTGGATGGCCCAAAGCCCAAGCCCAGCTCCTTCTGGGTGCAGGCAAGGTAGGGGCTAGGAGAAACAGTGACATCCAAGACTATCAGGCTGGGCTCTGGAATCCTCCCTGCTCCTTCTTGAGAGACTTGTGTCCCCAAGAAGGCAAGAAGGTTTTGCTGAAGATTAGGGGGATGAGATTTAGAAACCATTTAAGGGTTATTTGGGCCCATCCCTAGAGTATCCCAGGCCTTAGTCATTTCCCAAAATTGGCAATTTATGATGGCACTATCCAATGAGTCACATACATGGCACTTGTCACTGTAGTGCATAAGGCCTGCAAATTTATTGTCAGCCTGATATATCAATCCCAGAGTTTCTTTTAGAGCAGGATTCTAGTTAAGGTAGATCTATCTGCCCTGGGCCATTGAATCAGAGCATTAAATGGCCCCAAGAAATTTTCACCTACAAAATGAGGCCCTGAAATGACTTAAGAGAACAGATTTTCTTTATCTTCCTTCCCTCTCTCCAAGAGCCTTTTCTCTTCTCCTGTTCCCACTACCTTCCCTTTCCAGGCTTGTCATCACATTCTTTCATTGCTACACGTATCAATCAAAGGACATGACAACCACACAAGGTCTGTTCTGGGTGCTCAGTGGGAGTCAGAATGGAAGAATGTAGCCCTCACCTTTCTCTCCTCACCTTTCTCTCTGTAGAATGACAGCAAGAGGGAGGACTTTGGTTGAAAAAGAAATTTTCTTCCTCAGAGGCCATTTTTCTGCTCACCCTCTGTCTATACAAGTGCTCTGCAGAATTTTGGAGAAAGTGCCAGGAGCAAGGAGGCCCCAAGCCAACTTAGCCTCATAGCTTTGCTTTCTAATAAACACCACTTGTCTCCAGGTAGGCAGAGATATGCCATCTGCCTTCATTGAAAGGCTGACCTGGGAAGGCTGGAAAGAAATTAGAAAGCTGATTCCCAAGGCCTCTGCAAAGGGGCTCTTCTGTTATAGGAAGTGCTGGGATCTGCTCACAAGTTGCTGGTTGGGGTCTCTGCCCAAGCAGGTGTCAGCTCTGTCAGACTTTACCAGCATAATCAGACAATAGCTACATCTGCCCAAAACTTAGGTTCTAAACCCTGACTCTACCTGCCTAGTTCCAGCATGGAATTAGGCAGCAGTAACTTCACACAGCTCTGCTTGCTCCAAAAGTCTTCATGCCATTTGGCAAACCTGGATGCCAGAGACAGCTGCAACACTACCTAGACTGTTCAATTAACTAAGTCCACAGCCCTCAGCAAAATTTTTCAGCCTTCCTCATCCAAAAACAAAAGTTATGGTAGACCATGGGAACAACAGTAATTTCCTGATTTGGACAAAACATTTCTATGGGAATCTGGCATTAGCTTTTGACTAAGTGCCCAAGTCACAAGGGAACCAAATGGTTCTTTAGATCAAGGATTTTAGCAGGGTATTAGGATAGAGAGCAGGAGAGGAGTATACTGGAAAATGCTATCAACACATATTCATATTGCATATGATATACACCCTGGGATAGCATACTTGGAGCATACATAGAACAGATACGTGCAGGTAGCACCCCCTATTGAATTACTATGAGTTTGGTACAGACAACTGTTACTTGAGGTCTATGAAACTGTTAACTGGCCAGAAATGAGAAAAGCATTCCATAGTTGCATTCTTTAAGAGAAGCTTCAGGAGATATTTCTTATCTGCCAAATTTGGAGTAATGCAAAAGTAGCTCCTCTTTCTTTTTTAATATAGGCTGTTTCTCCTTGTTGCAGTTCTGATAGGTTAAGGTAATTTCTGGAAAACAAGTGAAGTCAAACAAATGATGAGAAAGTACAGCCAGGAACACATTAGGCCTTAGCTGGAGTTCTCTTCAACAAAACTGTCCTTTGAATGAGAAGTGAAGGTTCACACTAGATCACCTTTCACATCTGGCCCAAAGTGGGGCTTAGTCTCTGAGCCGTGGTCCTGCCACTGGAATGAGTTGATGCGCCGCAACATCAAGTCTTAGTGGCTGAACTGGGAAGGCTGGAATTTGTCTTCTAATTTGACTATTTTGATAGCACTTTGCCACCTCTATTGGAAATGAATTTAATCTGGCAGAGCTTCTCGGTGGTAGGAGGCAACGTGCAGGGCCCTTATAGAGGCAGAAGTAGCAGGTTGAGGGAACAGCTGCGACCACAAGTGGTTTACTTGAAGGGGATGGGGTTATAGGTCAAAGCAGAAGTTACCCCACTTCATGAAAGACCCTCTGAGGTGCTCCGCACCTTTCCTTAGCAAGGTTAAAGTAGAGTGGGTCTACATGATAAGATTGTACAGGTTGTTCAGCTGGAAGCGTCCATACTGATCCCATACTGGGCTGTGTGGAGAATGAGGGAGAACCCGTCCCAAGATCTTTCCTCAGCATCTCCCTCCTGAGCAGCTGCTCCAGTGACTCTCCTCAGACACCACCCAGGCATCCCCCAGTTCCCCTCCCCCCATTCTGTGTGGCGTGGCTCTTGCCTGACAGCCACCTTTACTTCTCATCCTCATCCCCCTCACTCATGCTGCTGATGGAGGCTGAGGCAGCTTTGGGTGACGATGGGGGTGAGGTTTTGCTCGGGAGCCAGGAGAAGGTGGGTGATGGGGAGCGGGAAGGGGACCGGCTCCTGGTTGGGCTGCTCACAGGACTCTGCTTCGGGGATAAGGCCTGTAGCATCCGGCTACTTCTCTCCTGGAACATCTGTTTCTAGAGAGAAATTTGAGAGAAAACTTGTGTTAATATAGCAATCTCAGGTGGCTGCAAAGCACAAGAAAAGGCAGAGAAGAAAGCCCCCACCCTGAAACACCTTCACCTACAACCACTGACTTGTACAACATTCCTTGAATTCAGGCCCTTGCGCTTGCCAGGGAAGCACTTATTCCACTGAGCCATCTCCCCAGCCTCTACATTCCTTGTTTTTTAAGACTAGCATGGCTTGGATGCTAAGTGTTTCCCCCCAAATTAAAGGCACTGAAAGCTTGGTTCCCAGCTGATGGGGCTACTGGAAGGTGATGGAAACATCAGGAGGTAAGCCTAGAAGAAGGAAAGCTTAAAGTGAGTATCAGGTCCCTGCCCCTCCCCTCTCTCTTTTCACTTCCTGGACACTACGATGTGAGCAGTTTTGCTCCACTGTGGGCACCCCACCATAAGGCATGGCTTCACCATAGGCTGGAAGCAATTGGGTCAAGTGACCATGGACTGAAGCTATGAGCCAAAATGTCTTTACTTTTTCCAGAATTGAAGTGTTTTATTTGCATATACATAATGAAATATCTTGGGGGATAGGAACCAAGTCTAAATAAAAAGTTTGTTTCATATACACCTTCTATACCGGCCTACAGGCAATTTTATGCAGCATTTCTGGTGTACCTGTGCTTTTTTTGTGGCATGTGAAGACAGGTATAGCATTTTCTAACATGTGGAACCATGTTGACACTCAAGAAATTGTATATTTGGCAACATTTCATATTTTAAATTTTTGGATAAATAATATTCAACCTTTACTGGATATTTTAGACTTTGCTTGTCATCTGGGTTATTCATTTTACAAATTATGGAGGTCCTCTGGAGACAATAGCCTAGGCCCAAAGCACTGTAAAGAGGGATATTGCCTTCCCAAGAGCCCCAGGAAGATTTCAATCAGGGGAAAAATACAATCAGATTTGTGTCTTAGAAATATCTTTGAGTGTGAGCATAAAAGCAAATAAAGCAACCATGAAAGAAAAGATTGATTCCTCGCTACAGAAAAATTTACAACTTTTACACTTGAAAAAAAAATACCATGAAGTAAAATGAGGGGAAATTTAAAACAATAGGGGAAAAAATTGCAACACTTTACTACAGGGTCTGGGATGCAACTTGGTGATAGAGAACGTTGGAGTCTGTGCAAGGCCCTGGTTCCATGCTAAGCAACACAAGAATAAATGTAAAAGATAAACACAGATTATAGGTCATGGTATATAAAAAAGTGCTTATAAATAAAATGCTAAAAACTTTAATGAAGGGGTTGGGGAGATAGCCCAAATAGTCTAAATGCCTGTTTGCCAAGAGCAAGGACCTGGATTCAATCCCCAGTACTACATGCTGTGCCAGCTCCAAACCAAGCATAGTGGCACGTGCTTGTAATTCCAGGGCTGGGGAGGCTGAAACAGGACGATCCCTATGAGTCTGAGCTACACATTGAGATCCTGTACCAAATAAATAAGTAAATTACTTAATTAAAAACTTTAACGAAAAAAAGAGGCATATGGTGTGTATAGGAAATTCACAAAAGACATTTCTAAGTGAACTATAAAAGTGTTCAACATCACTAGTAATCAAATAAATGCAAATTCCTTAAATGGGATACTTTTTATACATCTGAGTGCTAAAAGCTTTTTAGTTTGTGATGGCTGATGCAGATGTGAGCATAGCAAAAAATCACATTCATTTTACTCCTGGCAGGAGGCTAACATAGAAGCAACTATCCTGAAGGATAATTTGGCAAGAGGTGCAAAAGCTATTTTTGCCAGAGGAGATAATGAGAGATGTGAGTAAATCTTTATCATATATATGGGTATTCCCCACAGTGTCATGGCAGACAAAACTGCAAAAGCCTAAATAGGTTAGAGAAATCTTACACAACTCCAAAGTGACAGGCTGAGCAGCTGATAAAGACCAGGTTCCTCGGGGATATTTAATACTATAAAAATACTTGGGAGAGATCGCAAAGTGAATCAGTGAATACTGGCTGCAGATTAGGATGTGCTGCATGAGTTCAACAATGTAAAAGAATGTAGATAATCTCATTTTCCTTTTTTTTTTTTTTTTTTTTTTTTTTTTGGTGGAACCAGGGTTTGAACTTAGGCCCTTGTGCTTGCCAGGGAAGTGCCTATTCCACTGAGCCATCTCCCTGGCCCAAGAATGTATATGATCTAAGGGGCCAGGAAGATGGCTCAGCGGGATAAGTGCTTCCCTGGCAAGCGGAAGTGCTTGAGTTCAATACGGTTCTGCAAAAAAAAAAAAGAAAAAAAAAGAATAAGAATGTATATGATCTGCATGGAAGAAAGATCTGAGCAATGGGGCTGCGGGGGGTTTGGGGTTCCTTTTAGTCTTTCCTTTTTAATAATTCTGTAATGAATACAGCCAGCTCTTCCTATCTGTAAGCCCCATAGCCCTGGATTCAACCAGTTTCAGATTAAAAATTGTGTCTATAAAGGACATGTGTGGACTTCTCACTGTTCACCTAAATGTAACAGCTGTATACATGCCAGATACATTTTATTAGGTACTATTAGTTATCTAGAGGTGATTTAAAGTACAGGGGAGGGTTGAATAGATTATGTACAAATACCATAGCATTCCATATAAGGGATGCGAGCATCTGCAGATTTTGGTATCTGAGGAAGTCCTGGAATCAATCCCCTGCAGATACTGAGGGATGACTGTATTACTTTAACCATCATAAAATAGTATCATGGCAGGGAGAAAGAATGATAACTCAGGTAACCTGGGTAAGGAGATCAGATAGAAGAACAGGCACCTCAATAATGATATAGGTGAGAAAATACTAAGATCCCAGGCATATGATCAATTTCCCTAAGTACCCATCTTTCCTTCCCAGGCCCTAACCCATTACCTTTCAGTCTTGAGTTTCCTCTAGCAGATATAATAGAGATGACTTGCTGATTGCTAAGATCCTTTCCAGATTTAAAATTCTACACATCTTTCGAGTATACCAATTATTTACCTTCCATTAAGGATACTGATAATTCCACCAAAAGACATTCAACCCCCTCAAAATCAAACAGGAAAGAGTGCAGTACAACAGCATTACCTTAGATTAGGCCCATTTGTGAGACAAAATCAAGTGCCAAAAGGACTTGGTGGCCTATTATTAATAGCAACATTAAAAAAATCCTCAAACTTCTAGCAGGCACTTTAAAATATGTGTTTTTATTACTGTAATCTTTAAGTATATTTTTAGTGGAAGCCATTAGCCCTCCTGCTGTTAATGGGTTGTCAGTATTTCCATTAGAAGCCCACTTTCTAAGAAATCTACATCTTGTCTACTCTAGTTTGAATCAAGCTCATAACTGAGAATATTCTGCCTAAGAGGATGAAAGAACTTGCATCCATAATGATAAACAGTGGTGTCGTACTACATAAAATGTGCTATCCATGCAAAACAACCCTGAGCCTCAATTTGCAGGCTCTGTGATCTGTTTCTGGTTCATTTTGAAGGGTGGTTCCTCTACAAAAGAGCTGAATTCAATCCAGTTAGGAGACAATTTGTAATGAGCTTCCTGGGAAGAAAAGCACTTTAGAAATATAACAAATAATGAAGACCATGGCACGGCATTTTCAAAGAGAAAAGGTATTTAAATTCAGTCGTTTACCATATTAAGAGGTTTCCATTTATAAAGTTTTCCCCCAAGAAAATAATCTCATTTACAGTCCTGTCCATATGAAAGTAATTTTCTATTTCCCTCCTATGAAGTTTTCACTTTTAAGCAGTACTTAACATCTAGTGAGGCAGTAAATGTCTTTAAAGGTTTCAGTGTTTGGGGTATGTTTGGACATATCTGCTAAAAAGAAATGGAAAAAAAATCTAGTATGGGCTGATTTGGATCCCTGGTAAACAAGACCAAAATCGAGAAACGGAAAGAGCTGGTGCTTCAATTCTGGACAAATTTATAAATGATATCACCAGCAGCAGCACCAACTAACCCTTATGCAGGTGCCAGGGTATATCTGACATTTGTCTGGGTGCCAGACACTGCTGTAATAGCTTTATTTATTTATTTTTCTTATTTTAGGGAAGGGTCTATGGGGTGTTCAGGATCTCACTACTAGATCGGACTCGTAGTGATCTTCCTGTTTGCAGCTTCCCAAGTGCTAGGATTATAGGCGCCCGCCACTACGCCCAATCTTAATTGCTGTCTCAGCTTGCCTTGCCTCAGGAGCAGGGCCAGCATGGCAGGCCTGGGGATCGAACCCCCAGTCCTGAGCCTGCTTGCAGCTGCTTTAATCCACTGAGCTAGTGTAATAGCTTTAAAGTTTGAACCAATTTAATCATCTCAACAAGGCTGGGAGGCAACTAAGTAAACTTTTTCCATTCATAGATCCTGTGCCTGAGGCTCAGACCAGCAAAGGAACTTGCCCAAGTTTGCTCAGCTGAGAAGTAATCCCCGTGTGTGACCACCTTTCTTGTAGTTAGCCATTTTCATAGTAAGAACATTTTTATGCACTCACATTTTACCTGTGCATAGTCCGCTGAGCTATACCGCCGGCCCTGCTCAAGGATAATTGTTTAACAAACTGTCATAAATTTCCAAGTAATAAATCCAAGTTAGATGCACAAACTTCATTTTATATCTCTTTTCTTGAAATCTCAATTCTTAACAAGTAGTAGTGTATAAAAACAAAACAGTAAATGTTGGCAAGATTGTGGAAAAATTAGAACTATGTATC
>PVKA01014382.1:0-45821 GCA_004027165.1 Ctenomys sociabilis
ATTGGTATGAAGTGGAGAAAACGGAAAAATTTATGTTCTTCACTTGAGTTAATTCCAATCCTACTTGAAATTTACTTTTGGATAGTATTCAGGTCATCTGACCTCTGCCTCTTAAATTGTTAGTCTTTGGGAAAATGTAGGGCCTCTATGAGGAGCAGATTCCTCTGGGTTGTTGCTTGATCCAACACAGAATTAACCGCAAGGGAAAGGTGGCACAAACCGGCCTCCCTCAGGGCTGTTCAGGGAGGGATGAGGCTGTCCCAAGAGGAAGGATTCCTCATCCATAGCATAGAGGGGCTGGAAGCAGCATTGCTTGCTTTGGTCTCCTGTGGGCTACAGAGCTGATGGTGGCTCTGCACCTCAGGTCCTCGGTGGGAGGCTGGGAGGGCTCAGCCTTGTGAAGCAGACATTCCTGCAGCAAAGCTTGGACCTGTCACATGTCACAATGTCTTATTTACTGCCCCATGGAACAAATTCCTTTTCTCCTACCCACCTACCTCAGTTTATAGTTATATGCTCATGTGTATGGGCTTTGATTCATTCCTGTGAGCAGCAGTAGACTGTAACCTTTATGAGGGCAAGTTCTACGAATTAGGAAGGCAGATCCTTAGGTGGAGGCCTTAGCGCCACCTGGAGATCTTCTCACGGCAGCATCCAGGATAAAAAATGAAGTCAGACAAATCCCAGCTGTAGGGGTATAGGGATGTACCCTATATTCCACAGAGGGCACGTGGAATGAACACGTCTGCCTGTGATCCATTCAGACAGCCAAGGCTAGAGAAGCTGGGCCCCTCTCTCAATCAGAGGAGGGGGGAGAGACAGGGAGATCCAGAAAGATGGATCCAGACAATTCTCTGGCACAAGAGGGTGCCACGTACAGAGCTGTCAGTTGAGGCAAGAACAGTGGCCTGATGTCCCAGATGTGCTCCTGATCCTGGACTGGCTTCTTGCCATCTTCGGTCTTCTCTTCCACAGAGGAAGTCTCAGAGTTAACATCCGCAGCTGGATTTTAGGCCAGCTGTGGACTATAGAGTTGTCCTCGTCTAGTCGTTACTGTCGGTCACCCATTTCTCTTTGTAACCGTTGCTTCTAACTGAGGTGAGGCCCAGAATCCAGACTATGAAACTCACGAACCAAATAGAAAAGCAAGTAATTACCAAGGCAGAGAAGAATGACAGGAACAAAACGTTGTAGGGAACCTGGGAGCCAGACACAACCATAGCCGTGAAGCTGCATTCACCTCCCAGTGCTCAGCTCCAGCTGTATGTCCACCCCATAGGAGCCCAGCATCTCTGTCAAATGATGAGTGCATCACATTCCCTGGTGACACTCCCACCCCCGTCTGCGGCCAGTGCCACTATTAGTGTATGTACGTGTTTGTGTTGGCAAATGAGGAGGCACCTACTGCTTCCCTTCCTGTGCAGCTGTGCACCAAATCTGGTTGATTCTGCCTCCTTGTGTCCTCCAATCTGCCAGTCTCTCCCTCTCCTCTCTACCACTTTCCAGCACCTCTAGCCAGGCACAAGGAAGGTAGGGGTCTCCAGGACTTGTGTCCCTGCCTTTATTTTTGTTTTTGTTTTTTTGCCTTTTTGAGACAGGGTCTCACTATGCAGTTCAGGCTGGCATTAAGCTCACTTTGTAGCTCAGGCTGGTCTCAAACTCACAACAATCCTCCTGCCTCAGCCTCCTGAGTGCTGGGATTACACTGCCTTTGTTTTTGCTCCTCTCCAAATTGGACTCTGTCACAAGCCACAGATGGTCCTCACTGCTGTGTTCCCCCAGCTTTACCTCCTGGGTTTCTTTTCCTTGCAACCTACTGTAAGTTCTTCCTTCAGCTCTTCCAATGTGTGGGTCGCTCTCTACTCCTCTTTCCCACTTGCCCTCTGGCCCCATACCCATTTCCTGCCTAATCCCTACCCTTCCCTTCAGCCTCCTTAGACGTCACTCCTTGGACTTGAGTGCCTCCTTGCTACCCTGGCAGCGACCTCAGAGCTGGCACCAACTGGTTGGAGGTGCCTATTCTTCTTTTAGCTTCTCCGTCTAACACATGTGAGTGCTTAATAAATGTTTGTTCATTGAGTGAATGAACAAAAACCACAGCAAGATGGGCTTGCAACAAAAGGAGCACATGGAGACTAGATAATCAGGGTATTGGTGAGCAACCCTTGCTTTCTGGGTAATGAGAAGGTGGGTGATTCTGACTTTTGTCCCCAACTTCTTCCCTTGCTTCCTTTTCTCCCTCCTTCTCTTCTTGGCATAGGTACTCTCTAAACCATCTATGATCAATGCTTGTTTGTTCTCTACTAATATGAAAAAGATGACTCATTTATTTTGTTGCTCTACAGCATGAATATTGCATTCTGGATTTTGAATTTTACATCACAAATATCTGACACAGAACTCTGGTTGCTGTCCTTGAAGGTAAGTAACCACTTTCTATTCTAGGTCTTTTCTTAAGCCTCATTTCAGCATTTTAGGGATTATTAGCCAATTACATTAGATGTGTGTAATGAAATGGCTACGAGATGGTTTCAAAGGTTACAAAAAGGCAAAATAGCAAAGGACTTTTTAATTTTTTTTCTATTTTAGGGAAGGGTCTACAGGGTGTTCAGGGTCTCACTACTAGATTGGATTCTTAGTGATCTGCCTGTTTACAACCTCCCAAGAGCTGGAATTGCAGGCATGTGCCATCATGCCCAGTTTTAATTGCTGTCTCAGTGTGTCCAGGGCGGGGCTGGCATGGCAGGCCAGGGGGTTGAACCCCAGACCCCTGTGCCTCCTTGCAGGTACTTTAATCTGCTGAGCTACTTGGCAAGCCCTTCAGGTGCTTATATTGCTGAGCTATCTCCCCGGCCATTGTAGCTCTTTTAATAGTAGTTAATTTTCATGAGTTCCACGACTGCTTTCACCAGATGTTGCACTTAGGTATTGGTGTCTCTTTCGGTACTCTCAGCTGCTATAGACAAGTAGCTACTCAACAAACATTTGTTGCACGAATGAATGAATGAATGAATGAATGAGTAATTCCTTTAGTGCCCATCCTTCCTTCTGGCCATGTTACAGTTTCTATAGTCAACAATAGAACCTACAAGGTATTTCCTATTTTCTCTGTTTTATAGAAAAGGAAACAGGTTCAGAGGCATCAAAGAACTTGCCTTCAGGCACACAGCTACTACCTGACAAATTTGGAAAAATAATTCCATGAGTCTGTTTCCTTCTGCATCCTCACCGATTGATACAAACACCCCAGAGAAATTGAGCTCTATCTTATGCCGAATGAGGACAGATGAGGTCAGAGGGGAGCAGAAATACCATTCCAGGGCTGGGAGACACACAAGTGCATGGGAGCGGAACCGTGTGGCCTAAAGGCTGCCAGGTCAGCTGTGGGTGGGGTGCAGACAGCGTGTTCACTGTGCTCTCTCAGAGAGGCCACACAGAAGAAGAAAGGGACATGGGCTGTAGGTTAGTGATTGTAGCTCCCCAGTCCATGGGACCTGGAGGGAATGATCCCTGTGGATCACATGTGGATTGAATCTGTTCAGCTATGTTTTTGCCTACTGCATCTCTTATTTGGAATCATGACCCTAAGTCATTATGAGCTCTAGGATGACAAACAGGAGGAGCTGCACCAGGCACTGGATGTGATTAGGTGTGTTCAGGGTGGTACGGCTATAGACGCAAGAGAGATGTTGGGATTGGAGTGCCTGCTACCCACTTGCCTGCTCAGGGCAAGGTCTCAGGAGGATGAGAAAGAAGAGGCCCAACGACTCTGGTCTGGTGCTGCAGGGCTCCCTCTAGCTGCCTGGACTTGGGCTGCACTCAGAATGCAGTCTTCAGGCATCCTGGCTGAGGGGATGTGTGGTCCTCAGAATGTGGTCATTTATCACCCGATACCCATTCAAGATGCACATTTGCTTCTTTCTCATGCCAGGGCTAAAATATGGGTCCAGCAACCTGTGTATGATGATTGGCTGATTGATGCTGGAGATCGAATTCAGGACCTTAGACCTGAGAAGCTCACGTTCTATCACTGAGTGAACCCTGTGAAGCCCCTTGGGTCCTGTGTTTTGCAGGCCCTCTAAATGGTTCGAGAGTGAGCGAATGTCTGGTACTGTCTAAGCTACTTCTTCATTGCTTGGACAAAATACTGGGTACTCACAAGTTAAAGAGGGAAAGGTTTATTTTGGCTCATAATTTGTAGCAGTTTCAATCTATAGTCAGCTGCTTTCCTGGCAGGGTGACATGGCCGACAGGCAACAGTCAATGGCAGGACAGACAGGAAGCAGCAAGCCTTTCTTCTGTCTTTCCCTTTCTATTCCATCCAGGTTACAAGCCTAATGGTTGATGTCACCCACACTCAAGGTGGGACTTCCCTCTTCAGTAACTGCATCATCCGTAACTATGCTAACACAGTCAGTGGGACTGACCCAGTTATCTGGCCACCTTTCAAAGGCCCCACCTATGAGTGCATGAGGCTTTGAGAGGTACGTGGAGATGTAACCCATGACAGGTGCAGATCAATACTGAGATAGGGATGCAAGTTTCTGTTCTGTTTCCTTCAATACCATTTGTCTCCCTATGGCTTGCAATAGGATTTAGTCAGATCTAGGTTTGAATGCATAGGTAATTCATTTCTGTGAGCTTGTTTCCTTATATAAAACATGAGGATAAAGAATCCCATTTGTAGAGTTTTATTACAACTAAGTTAAAGTTAATTGAGATGATATATGTGAAATTCCTGGAACACAGTAGGTGGTCAACACCTTCCTTTGTCTCTTGTCATCCACCTCTGTGAGTCTGGACTTTTTTTTGAAGGGAGTTGGTTGTGAATGTCAGAAAGGCAATTCACATTTGCTTATGGAAAAATAAGAACTTGATGTGCTCAAGGGATTCCTGGAAGACTTGCTCCTGTTTGCCGCTTCCAGTTTCTCTTGACCCACTTATGCTTGGCCTACCTCCAACAGATTTTCACATTTGAGCTCCTTACAACTGCTCTTACCAGGGTCCAGTGACTGTCCCGTGGCTACATCCAGGGTTTTTTCCCCAGCCTCTTCGTGGTGTGACCTGTCAGTTATATTTGGCAGTTGGTCACTCTCTCTTGATGTGCTTCCTTCTCTTAGCTTCTGGGACGTCTCTTTGTCTTCCTCCCACTTCTGGTCTTCTTCCAGATCATCATATAGCTCTGTAGCAGTAGACGTGTCCAAGTAAGAATGTGGATCCTCTGTCTTTTCTACCCTTACTCTCTTCTCATCCACCCTGATGTTTGAACTCCACTCATAGGCCAATGACTTTCACATTTATTCTTGAAACTCTGCTCTAGAATATACAACTGCCTTAGCAGCATTCTTCTCTGAAGTGAATAAGAGGGCCTCAAAAGCAACATGGCCCACACAGAACTCCTGATAGTCCTCAAGCATATCAGAACCTGCTTCACCATAATTTTCCCATCTCAATTAGTGGCTGCTCCACATGGGAAATGTGTAACTGAGGCCCAAACTTCAGGCTGCTCTTGTCCTTTTTTCTCTAGTACTCTACATCTAGTGGGCAGCAAGTCCTGTGGGTTTTACTGAAGGCTCTATCTAGAAATCTCTGTAGAATCCAGTTCCCTATATCCCCTGTAGGAGAACATCATGCCTTGCCTGCATTTTTCTAATGGCCACCTGAGTGTGCTTGCCCTCATTCCCCACAGGCAATTTCTACAATGTAATCACAGAAATCATATTAAGAGGTAAATCACATCAAGTGAGTCTCTTGTCCCAAATATTCCAATGCAGATCTCCCATCATCTCCCTGTATTAATTTCCAAATAACCCCAAACTGGGAGGCTTATACCAAAAGAATTTTATTTTCTTACATTTCTGAAGAAATGTATAAGTTCTTTAGAGCATAAGTTCTAAATCACGATGTCAACAGAGCCTAAGAAAGGCTCTGAGAAACCAGCCCCTACACTTTTCTTAGCTTCTGGTGGATGCTAGCAACCCTTGGGTATCTTTGGGTTGTGGAAGTGCTATGCCAATCTCTGCCTCCATTTCCACATGACTTTCTCCTGTCTCTGTGTCTATATGCCTTTCCTCTTGTAAACGTAACAGATGTCTTAGTTACTTTCTCATTTCTGGGACAAAATACCTAACACTCAAAGGTTAAAGCAGGTAAGGTTTCTGTTAGCTCACAGTTTGTAGAGGTTTCAGTCCATAGTTGGCTGGCTCCAAGCAGGGAGCCAGGACAGAGGGGTGTGACAGAGGGGAAACAGTCAATGGCAGGGGCCGGGGATATGGCTCAGTGCAATAAGCACTTCCCTGGCAAGTGCAAGGGCCTGAGTTCAATCCCTGGTTCCACAAAACAAACAAACAAACAAACAAACAAACAAACAAAAAAAACAGCCCATGGCAGGGCGAACAGGAAGCAGCAAGCAATGAGCTTCCCTTTCCTTTTAATTCCATTTGGCCTATAAACCTATTGGTTGGTGCCACCTACACCCAAGATGGGGCTTCTGTCTTCACTGAATCCACTCAGCCACACCCAAACCTGTGCTAAGCCACTTAGTGGATTCACGTAGTCTCCACACACTTTTGGGCCCTGTATCCTACACCCACAATCCAGCCACCTCCCCAAGTGAACAAGAGGACCTCAAAAGCAACATGTCCCCAAAGCCCCGCCTATGAGCTTGTGAGCCTGTGGGGACGGCATCTAGACACACACCATAGCACTAGATATTGAATTCAGGGCCTGTTCTCTTCTGGCATGGCTTCATCTTAACTCATTGGCAAAGACCCTATTTTCAAGTACAGTCACATTCTGAAGCTCTCTTATCTATAAATCTGAGGGGCATTTCAACTCAGCACAGTCTCTGAGCTCATGTCCTGCTACTCTGCTCTCCTTCCTCTGGCTTCATCTATAATATCCCTACTTACTGTTTCTTGCACATGCTGGCTACTGTGTCCCTCAGAGCCTCTGTACATTCCATTGTCTTTGTCAGAAATGTGCCACCCCAAGACATCAATGCAACTCCCTCAAGCTTTTTTGAAGTCAGACCTTCCCTGGCCTTTCCATCTCAGACTTAAACACCTTCCCTCAAATTTCATGTTCTCTTTCTAATTTTTCCTCTTCGTGTGTATTGGTTTCTATCGTACTACACTTTTATTTATTGCTTTTCTTTGTCATCTATATATGCTAAGAGAATATAAATTCCAAGATGACAGACATTTGTGTGTGTGTTTGGTTCTTTTTCTGGCTTCCACACCAGGAACGGTGATGAATACACACTAACATTGTAGGTACTCAGTACAAATTTACTGAAAGTTTTTGAATTACTGAACTCGGACTTGGAGTGGGGCTAATTCAGTCACTGAAATAATACCATTTAATTCAAACACCATTTATTTCCATCTTTTGCCTTTTCTTTTATTTCTATTGGCTTCATTTTCAGGCATGCTCTTCTCTTATTCTGGTGCAGTGGCCCACAGCAGCTCTACATGTACATCTTACTAGCTCAACCAGAATCTTAATCATTTATTTCCACAATACTGCTGTATAACCAAATGTTCCAAGCCCACTGGCTTACAACAATCAACATTTATTTTTCTGGCTCACAGTTCCTTTGGTTGGCTGAATCAGCTCTGCTCCCAGCTGGAGATGACACTTTTGCTCTGTGCTGCCATTTGGATTATTCCACTCTACTCTCTACACCCCTGTCCTTTCCTAGGATGAGCATCTTTGCATGGACTGCCCTCCTCCTGGCAAATGATTGGTGCAAGTGAAGCATGAACCGCCTTTCAAAAGTTTACCTTGGAGTTGACAGCTGTCACTTCTGACTACCATGGGCCAAAACAACTCCCCCGGTGTGGGTTCACCAATCCAATCCCTCTTTTGCACTGCAAGGTCATAGGCAGGAGACCGTGAGGGACTTAGGACAGTCCTCTAATCACTGCTAGGAAGCTCAGCAGTATGAAAGACTGTTGTCCACTCCTTCAGTGAAGGTACTGGACTGACTTACGTGACTGAGCTGGAGTCACTCCCATTTTTGCCATCCATGGGGGGGTGCTGGGGCAGACTTACGACTGGTCGGAATTGCACCATGTGCTCACTCGTGGCAATGAGCACTGGGGTTGGGGAAGGGAAGGTCATCCTCTCTCCAGTCCTCAGGCTGAGCATCGGAGATGCCTGCTGCAAGACAATTGGGGGTGGGCATCACAAGGACAAATGGTTGCTGGGAAAACAAAATCTTGTGTTTTTAACCCTTCTATAGAGCAGTCTTAGGAAGCATGGTACAGAAGATGTGGCACTTGGTTAGGAATCTGAAAGAAGCATTTTTTTCCTGGGAAGAGGACAATGAGGACATCACAGGCCCCCTCGGAGGGACCTTTCTTGACCTTTGCGGGGGATGTGGGCCCCCACTGCAGGCTGGCTTTTGCTGAAGCTCTAAGGCAGCCTGTTTCCCTGCTTTTTCCAGCTTCCCATATTCCTGGGCTCATGGCCTCCTTCTGTCTTCAAAGCAGTGACAAAGCACTTCTGCAGCCCTGCTGCTGGCTTCACACTTCTCTTTGACTGCCACTTCCATTTTGAATAACACTTAAGGTTGCACTGTGGGACCAGCCTGGTGAAACAGAAGACTGTCCATCTTAAGGTTGTGATGAGCAGCCTATGTCATCCACCATAGATAATTCCCCATAAGTGACACAGTCACAGACAGGTTCTAGGGATGAGGTCGTGGATGTTTTTGAGTGACCATTTTTCTGCCTACTGCAAATTGAAGTATAATTGGCCCCACCTGGTTATGTGGTACCTTCAGTGAGTTCCTTGGGCGGAGTCCCATGACTGACACATGCACAAGACCCTCATGGGATGGGGTTGAACTGCTTCCTAAAGGAGTCATTGGCTGGGAAGGCAGGAGGCTCACAGGCCTCTTTCTTGTGCTTTCTGAGAGCCTGACCAGCTCTCCTGTTCATCTGTGGTGCTAAATGACCCTCTCTCATGCCCCACCAAGGCTGCTTTAAGCAAACATGCTTCAGATTCCAAGTGGAAGGGGCCAGAAAGCCCCAAGATCATGGTTCATTTCCTGCATTGTCTATTCCTCTGAAGAATCCTGATTTACTGTCCAATGGCAAGAGTACTGGGCTGAGAGTCAGGAGCTGTGGTCCTACCTCTGTCTCTTCCTAGAAATGATTTTGAATGCTCTGTCTCAATACTGGCATTCTAGAACTTCTTAGTTCTACCTGGCTGGTACTGGAAAGAAATGCTAGATGGAAGAGCCATTGTGAGAAAGCGATTGTTCTTTTGCTTCAGGTTTTCCTGACTTGAAGGTGATTTTCTGCTGGTAAGGAGAGATGGGCTAGAATCTGTGGGAGCAGAACTTTATACTCATTGCATGCAAAAGGCAAATAAAATGACATGGAAGTTGGCTGGGAGCCCAGTACTGTCCAAGGCTTTGCACAGGTGGTGGACACTCCAGGGTTCCCAGAATCCTTTTCTGCTCTGCTCTGTGCTGGGGCAGGAAGTGGTGGCTGGGGTGGGGTGGAGAAGACATCTAGCTACGTGCAGATCTGTATTGAGCCTTCTTTGATAAAAGCACCTTGAGCTTATGTTACTGCTTAGGGGTGGGGACCAGGCTGGACAGGGAATTCCAGACCCAGGAGCCTTCAGGTCATAGGAAAACAAAGGCCACAATGGCCTGGAGCCTGGGGTACAAATTTCCTTCACATTGCTGAAATGTGGAGTTGGGTTGAGCTGTAAAACAGAGGCCATATGTAGGTCTTTAAGATTTTTGTCTTTACTTTTGTCTGAACCCTGAAGAAAGAATAACTATGGAAATTAGAAAGGAAAATGAAAATTTTCTTTTGGAGGTGCTGAGAACTTGCACCCAAGTCCACTTGGGTTATTTACAAAGAGAAGAGTTTGGAAAAGGAGCGCTTTGAAAAGTGGTTGATGAAATATTATCTCCAAGGTGCTGAGAATGTTCTCAAGCTTTTGAGTGGCTCATGAAGGGAAATGATGTTGGGGAAATTCTCAGAAAATAAGAACACAAGTAGACTTAAGACTGAGAGTCTTAGGAGTCTGATGGCCAAGGTGGCTGACCAACGTGGTCCTGTATCTCAGAATCTTGTTCTTAATTTTGTTCATCTTAGGGTAATCTTTGTTTGTTTTGGTAACAGGCCAGGAGCTTCGTTTCTAGCTTTGTGATGTCTTCCCATTTCTTCATTTCTCTTTCCCACCTGATCCCTGTATCCCCCCTTTTTCATTTGCCTGGCCTTCAACTTGCTGTTGTAGCCACGTGGCTCATTTGGAAAGCTGTGGTAGTTTACTTGCTTGGATGTCCATCTAAACTATGTGAAGATTTGCATCTTCGGATACTTCAATACTACCTCAGATTAAAATGGTGAATATTAGAAGCTGTTTTTCTTTGATGCTTTATTTAATGGATTAAAATAAAATTGAATGTAATAAAAAATATAGAATAAAAGTTTACTAAAAATGATCTTTGTAGGTCATTTAAATCCCAAGTTTGCAAGTAGATTGGCATAGAGCTCATTGGGGAGCTTGGTAGAAATGCAGATGCCTGGGTTTTACCCTGAGATCCTGAGTGGGAAGCAGCTGGGTGAGGCCTGGGCATCTGTGGGTGCCACAGCAAGAAGCAGAGCCAGGAGAGAAGCCACAGCTCCCTGGACGTCAGCCTTGTGCACACATCTGGAGTGCTTCAGGAGTGTCCTGGATGGAAACTAGCAACACATGAAAGGCATCAGGCTGATGCACAGCGACGCTGAGGTAGTAGACCCCTGTGGTGGAAACTGAGCTAAGGGCTGACCAGAAAGCTGGCGAAGAGTATTTCTGGGTATTCTATGAGGGTGTTTGTACTGGTTTTCATCAGTAGACTGAGGCAAGAAGATCAAATCTCACCAACATGGGAGTGCACTGTCTACTGTGGGCCCGAGCAGAGCAGGAGCGATGGAGGAAGGGCAAAAGCTCTCCCTCCCTGAGCTGGGGCATCCATCTGTCCTCAGATATCAGAGACTCTGGTTCTCAGGCCTTTGGACTCCATTTATAGTAGTATTCTTTATAGTGGGTCTAATTGTCAGGGCTTTGACCTTTGGTGTGATTATAACACGTTTTCCTGCAGCTTTTCTCAAAATAAATCTCCATGTCTTTACCTATATATTTGATTGATGTGCAAGGTCCTGGGTTCAATCTCCAGTCCCCTAAAGTAGCCAATAAATATTCCATTAATTCTCTAGAAGAATCCTGGGAAGGCTCTGGAGAACCCAGGTTCCATGTGGGAGGTGTTTAGGGGCCTATAGTTTGTCCCAGTGGGGTGACAATTAGGCAGGTGGAAACAAGTCTGTAGCTTTGAATCTTGAGCTCATAGATGAGGAGGAGGAGCTCATGATGAATTATGAGATGGAGTAGGATCAGCTGTGAGGGCTGAAGGTGTCAGCAAAGGGCAGAGGCAGGTGAAATGCTGCATCTCAGACCCAGGCAGCAGAGGAGACATCACAGGGAAACAGACCTGGGGACTGAGGAATGGGATTCCTGCAGCCCTCAGGAGAAACCTCCCAATCTTTTAGGGAGAAAAGACCAATTCCAAGAGTCAAAGTGGTTTAAAATGACTTGCACTGTAGTATTTTAAGGGAACTGAAAGAAGGTTGCATTAGGTTTGGGGGAAGCAGAGCTAGTTTATACGCAGAGGGGCAGTATAGGAAGATATCATAGATGTGGACAGAGACCATAACTGAGGAACATTATAAAGAAGTTAGATTGCAGCAAGACATAAGCTAATTAAAATGGGTTCTGACATTTTAATATAGGGAACGTTCTTAGAGGAGAAGTTAGAGAAGCAATGAGGCACCCAGAGACCAGCAACAGCTGGGCACTTGTGTCATCAGGTGGCTGAAAGGAGACAGGAGGGAGTAGGGGGTTTGGAGCTGCACTCACGCTGAGGCAGACTGAGAAGAGGTGGGGTTATCAACACTACTCTGCCACATTCCTCCCTGAGTTTTGTGTGGGCATCATCTGTCTCTTCCACTCTCAGGAGAGGTGTTTGGCTGGATGTTCACTTCTTTTCATCCAGGGATGAGTGTCAGACCCAGACCCTATCAGCAGCACTTTGTCCTTCTGGCCAAATGATTAGTTGACGAATGAACACGTGACTCAAGCTGGGCCAATCAGACAGAGACCCAAGACTTGCCCAGGAACTACCAGGAGGAGAATTTCTCTTTTTCTGGTGGACTTGAACCTGGGGGATTTGAGCAGAAAATCCATCAGTGATGCAGCCAACACAACAAAAGAAAACGTTAGGGAGAAGCTGGTGACATTTATCAAGTCCTACAATTTGCCATGTTTCAGTCTCCCATATACCTGGGCTTTTCTGTTTCAAGTCTTTTTTTTTTTTTTTGCTTAATAAATCTGAGTAAGATCGTTGCTTGGGACCGACCCAGTTCTTTGCCTGGCCTCTTTTGATCCCATTATGTGTTGAACATTTGTTTGCCCATGGCCTTGACACCTGTACAATTTATCAAAGAGGACTGTAGACATAGGTGACAGGTCACTGATGACAAGTTTTCTGAGTGGCAAAAATATGTACCCAAAATAGGATACCTTGTATTTTTCCATTTGAAATTCTGCACTGCCAAGTCTCACAGAGAGGTTCTGGCCCTGGCATTTATAGGAGTATGACAGTGCAACGAAGAGCCACGAAGCAGTTTCTCTTTTTTTTTTTTTTGGAGGGGGGGGAGGGAAATAAATGTAGAATAAATCATTGTGAGAAATGAATGTGCTAGATAATGTTCTCTCCTAAGGGAGTGATTTGACTTATAATTAGAGCCCACTGACTAGCATTTCATAGCCCTTTAGCCTTTGCCGAGGATTTCACATGCCTCCTCTGATCAAGCCAGCCCCACCTAAAGCTACCCCTAAGAGCTGGGTATCACAATTCCCATTTTATAGATCTGGAGAGCAAAGCTCTATGAGATTAAAATAGGTCACCTCAGACTCTATTTAATAAGCGTTAGGCATGGGATTGGAAACTGAGTCTCTGTGATTTGAAAGATCCCCTACACTGGCATAATGAGAGTATTTGAGGCAGTGCGAGGGGGACTGACTCAGAATTCCTTCTGTACTTTTTGCTGCCACAGCCATCTGCATGACTTCCCTGGACCACCCAAAGAGAGCCATACAGAAACCGGAGTGACTATAATGCACAGCAGTACAGGAGCTGAGAGGTCACCAACCTGACTGCCATTCCTTGTCTTTCATCAAGTCCTATTGCTTCTGTTTACCCCTCTGGATCTGTCTGTTTGGCTTCATCTCTGGACTCTCATCCCTGTTTTCCTGGACCACAGCTGTCACCTCCTTAGAGGTCTTTCTTTCTACTCTTGTCAATTTCAACCTTTTATATATATATATATATATATATATATATATATATATATATATATATAGTATATGGAAGTGAAAGGAACTTAAGCTTGAATATGTAATTTCTCCACCCAAGATCTCTCAAGATCACAACTTCTCTTGGGATAAAAACCAAACACCTAACAGCTGGCCAAATAGCTCAGTGGATTAAAGCACCTGCAAGCACGCTCAGGGGCAAGGGTTGGATCCTTGGGCCTGCCATGCCAGCCCTGCCCCTGGGGTGTGCTGAGATGGCAATTGAGACTGGGCATGGTGGTACATGCCTGTAACCCCAGGTCTTGGGAGGCTGTAAACAGGCAGATTACTCTGAGTCCAATCTAGTAGTAAGACCCTGAACATTCAAAGGACCCTTCCCTAAAATATGAAACAAAGCAAACAAACAAAAAACCAAACAAACAACTTACTAAGTGTTTTTGTGCTTTGAATGCTCTGTGCCTCTGGCTTCTCTTCTCTGCAGCCCTCCACCTACATCTCTGCCACCTGTCTGTGACCTCTAGCTTTGCCTGATCCTTCCTCAGCTGCCTCTGGGATCGTTATCTCTCCAGTCCCAGGACCTGTGCCTCATGTGGGAGGCTCTAACCATCCTTTTCCTCTGTCCCTAACATACAACCCCTTGTACCTAATTTATCATTTCTGCCTTTCCAGATCAATCTTCCCTATTCATCAGAGGAAATGACCAGTTATCTGTTCCAGAAATAGTCTCTTCATTTCTTTTCTATGTAGGACTTACCAGTTTGTAATAATATGTTCATGTGGCGCAGGGGAGATAGCTCAGCAGTCTAAGCACCTGCCTGGCAAGCACAAGGAGCCAAGTTTGACCCCCAGTACAGCATGCTGTTGCTGGTCCTGGAACCTTGGGTGTGCCATGCTGGTCCAATACTGGGTGTGGTAGGACACATCTGTAATCCCCAGTGCTCAGGAGGCTGAGACAGGAGGATCACTACAAGTCTGAACTGCATAGCAAGACCCTGAATCAAATATATTTGTGTAATCAATGGCTTCTCACTCCTCAGCCTACTGTGAGCTCCATGAGGACAGGAAATGTGTGTGATTGCCCTGCACACTGGCTACATGATCTACCTGTTTCTTTCACCTTCCACTTCCTAAGAGTACCCATGCCTTCCTTTGGAAGGAATTCTATTCTGATGTGTAAGAGCTATGAAATCTGAGGGGGCTGACAATGTAATCTTGCCCTTGTGGGAACTGTGGTGGACAGGTGACAACCCTGAGCTGGCTGTACACGTCGTTTGCCTGCCACTGTGGTTTGTCTTTTCAGTAGGCAGTGTTAGACCTTTAGCAGATGGTTTAGGAGCTAGGTTCTGATCTGCCTCATGGTAGCCATCTTGCTACCATGGAGGCAGTTGGCACGAGGACAAAGTTGATGTTCAGAAGAAGGGATTGTTGTGAGTGTTGCAGAGAAATCACAGTGAGAGGTTCTTAACCCTAAAGGAAACATTACTGATAGTGGCCTTATCCATGTTAGAGGGGGAAAGAGTTTCCCATAGGTATATCAGTGGATCACTCTTGTTCATTCCTTTTGCCTAACTTCATGTGATTCTCATCTGCCTTTATTGCTGGTGTTCTGCTGTGAGAGTCTTCATTCTTTCCAAGTCTGCACACAGTAGAATCAAAATCCCCCAGCCGGGCATGGTGGCTCATGCCTGTAATCCCAGCACTTGGGAGGCTGAGGCAGGAGGATTGTTGTGAGTTTGAGACCAGCCTGAGCTACAAAGTGAGCTTAAGGCCAGCCTGAACTGCATAGTGAGACCCTGTCTCAAAAAGACCAAGAAAAAGAAAGAGAATCAAAATCCCTCATAAAGTCAACATAACCCTAACTCTGAATTTGATTTGGTTCTTGTCCAACTTTTTGAGCAGAATGGTGGAAAGAATCAAGTTCCTGAACCAAAATACCACCATTTTTGTAGCACCCTCAATATAGTTGGAGGGTATTTCTCTGACCCTCAAGCATGTGACTTGCTTTTAGATATGTAGGATCTCATGCTGTTCTATTAGTTCTCTTGTCCTTCTGCCATAGCTGTGGGAGCTATCCTGCCTGCATATCCAGGTATTCTAAGAAGGGAGATAAGAGATGTCTGAAGCATAGCTCAGCTACAATCAGCATAAGTCCAGATAATCTGTGGACATATGAATGATTATGAAAGACATTATTATAATCCACTGAGTTTGAGAGGTTATTGGAGAAACTTCTTATGCAGCAGTAGCTGACTGATGCAGTCTTTAAGAAGATAATTCTTACTGGGCATAATTGCTTCTGCTGGGAAACTGGTTTGTGGCCAGTTATGAGCTTGATTCTCTATCAAACTTCTTCTGTACATTCCCAGCCTCTTAAGCAGTCTTTCTTGAGTGCAGCTACTTTAGCTCCTGGCCATGGCCCTTTTTCCTATGGAGGCTGAAAACTGGCTCAGAAAGCTGGTCAAGAAGTCACCATGGCAACACCTCTATCCACTTGCTCTCCTTCATCCCCACACTTTAAAGTCCATGATTCTCTTTCACCAAACAAATGAAAAATGAAACATAAAATAATAAAGAACCAAGAAGATTAAAGCCTGCTTGCACTGCTAGACATGCAAACTCACACAAGTACCTGGCTGTAGGCAGCAATAGCCTGTCCAATTTGTCAAGTAGCCAGGCTCCGTGTGTCAGATCAGGCCTCCCAGAAGCAGACACCAAGGCAGGATTAGACAAGCAGAAGATGGAGTGGAGGACTTGATGGAGGAAAGCAGCAAAGGTGGAGGGAGCAGGAAGAGGCAGGACTGAGCTCCAAATTGGCTGCAAATGGGGGCATAGGACAGGGAGCCCTGACCACCACACAGGTTGGTGAGGAGACCCCAGGCCAGCATCACCCTTTGAGGAGGCCCCCATGCTGTGGGAAGGAGCTGGTTCTGTGCCACGCTGTACCAGCTGGTGGCTGGGGTGGCCTGGGAGTAGCATAGCCTCAGTGTGAATGAAGGTCACCTGGGTCCTTCCAGGAGAGAGCCTAGCACTGTGCTTCTGCAGCTGCTGTACTCTAAATCCAGGGAGACCCTCGGCCACTGAGTCATGTGCAGAGCACCTTGTTAAAATAAAATGTTGGAAGGATGGGTGGTGGGAGAGAAGAAATAGGATCTCTCCCAAGAGAGGGTTTGGCCTTTTTAGAACATGCTCATATAGAGCTGACATATGGAGTACCTGACTTAGAGGCAGGTGTGCAAGGCATGGTGTCTTTCTTTGTCTAAATCTGGAATGCTAACCAGATGGCTTTGGTGAAGGCCATAGATTCTCAGTTTATTCACTAAAACGGTGTAGACTGTCAAGGATCACATGACAGCAAGACAGGAGTATGGGAAACCCTTCTATACTTCCTCCTTGAAGCAGAAAAAAAGTATACAAAGGTCTTCATGACCTGCCTTTATAGCCAGAAAGCTCCAGACAGAGGAGAGAAGCTTCTGGTGCAGGATAACCAGTCATCCATTCCCTCATTCCTTCAGCAAATAACGATGCAGCACTGTGCTCAGAGGGACCAGAGGAACTCTGCAGATATCACCCACTTGCCCCTCTGTGCTGGCAGATGGCTGAGTGAAGCCCTGCGCTGCTCTCTACACTTTTCTCTGGCTCCAGGAGGATGATGTGTGCAACAGCATCAGGCCCCAGGGATTTCTGGCTTCTAGTTGGGCATTATCAGTGAGAAGCTCCCAGCAGGAGACGCACAGAAGGAGGGACAGTGAAACCCAGCACTTGCTCTCACCCCAGCGTGGGGAGTTACAACCTAGGTCATAAAGACATCAAACAAATTATTATAAAACCATTTCAAATTATGATTCAAATCACATCTACAGTGGAAACTGCGCTCCTTGTCTGGGGGACATTGGAGGTCAGAAAGGGCTCTGTAGTAGTGAGCTTTTCTGTTGCTAGGACAAAATGCCTGATGCCTGGAACTTAAAGGAGGAGAGGTTTCTTTTGTCTTTTTTTTGTCTTTTTTGAGGCAGGGTCTCACTATGCAGTTCAGGCTGGCCTTAAGCTCACTTTGTAGCTCAGGCTGGTCTCGAACTCACAACAATCCTCCTGCCTCAGCCTCCCGAGTGCTGGGATTACAGGCATGCGCCACCATGCCCGGCCAGGAGAGGTTTCTTTTGGCTGACTGTTTCAGAGGTTTTGATCCATGGTCTGCCAGCCCCAAAGCAGAAGTGTCACGGCCCAGGGGCATGGTCAAGGAAAGGTGCTCCCATCGTGGTGGCTGCAAACAGAGAGACAAGGAGGATCCAGAGCAAGAGATTCACCTTCCAGAGATGCCCCTGGAGACCCACATCCTCCCACAGTTCATTCAGGTCTGAACTCACAGTTGGATGAATCCACTGGTAAGTACAGATTGTGTGCCCTGTGCCGGGCAGGCACCACAGGAGGCTCTAGGTAGAGCACCTGCACTGAGACCTTGAGTTAGAGGAAGAGCTTGTCTTGTGCTAGGAACTGGAAGAAGGTCGAGGGTAGGGGCAGCAGTCCAGGGATGGTGGTGGGGAAAGGGTTTAATCCCCAGGACCACACACACACACACACACACACACACACACACACACACACACACACTTGCAGATGTAGACCATCTGCTGATCCTGATCTTGGTGGTCAGGATTCCCTCGCTGAGCCAAGAGAAGAATCCCCAGGTGTAAAATGATGCCTTCTGCGGCTTGCCTCTTCCTTCCTGTGGCCTGCAGGGTGGCTTCGAGCATCAACACTGAATTAAGGGTTCCAGACGGCTGAGGGGGAAAACCAGCCCGATGCACAGAGGGCTGCTTATTAAAAGTTCCTAAGATGCCAGGGCACACAAGATAGACAGCACTTGGCAGGGCACTGTGGAATCTCATTTACTGGATGCATTATCTGAATTAGGGACAATTTAAAATTATGACTGCGAGATAAACATAAAAGATAAGAGTGTTTGCAATTTCCCTTGCTCCTGCTTGTCTGTGTTGTGGGCTTTGTGAGAGCTTTTCCTATCTTTTCTCATGTTTCAGAATCATTTAATTAGTTCTCTGGGCCCTAGAAAAGGAGGAAGAGAGCTGGCATTCACCATGTGCTACTAGGCACTTCATTAGGTATTCTAACCCTGGACGCCGCATGCTGTCCAATTTCTTGTTTAACCCTGCCTGCAGCTCTGCACAGAAAGTATTATCATGCAGTCTGGGAGCGAGGCTGAGCTGCAGCTTGGCAAGACTAAGTACCAGCACTGTAGTTCCTCAGAGTTAGCGTATCCACCTGCCCATTTGTCCATCTCTCTGTCTATTCATTCATTTGTCCATGCACCTTTCCATCCCCCACTTACTTAGCAGTTCTCATGGACTGCATTTCATGGGCTCTGTTCTGGGCACAGGGTATCATCCAGCCTGGGCCAACTTCGTCTTCTGTGCTTCTGGAGCTTGCAGTCTATGGAGTGGGTTCCTTGGTCAGTTGTCTCAGTGATGTTCTTATCCACAACTCCTGCCAAGATCTTCTATAAATCCTCAGTCTGGACTTGGGCACCCTCTAGACGTCCTTGAGGAGTTTGGGGTTTCTCAGCAGCCCCACAGCTACCCTCAGTTTTCCAGACTCTGGAGCCTGGCTCTGAGAGATATTGGTTGTGATATTTTTGTGTTAACAGCACACCAGGATGATTGGTCGCCATAGTTCAGTGTTTCTCAATGGAAGGTGATTTTGCTGCCCATGCCCCAGAGAGATTTGGCGGTACTGGGAGACATCTTGATGGTCATAACTGGGGCGGAAGGGCTGCTCCTGACATCTAGTGAGCGGAGGCTCACAGTGCTGCAGTGCTCAGAGCAGCCAGGTGTAGGAAATGCCCTAGTTGGCCTGGAAGTGGCAGCAAAGGGAAGCCAGACTGTGAAGCTCACAGATGTGCTGATTCATAGACCAAGAAGGGAACTAAATGCTCTACGTGGCCCAAGGGGGCTAAGGCCCCTCCTTGTTCACCATCCAGGCTTCTTCTGAATCATTGTTTCTCAACTTTGCTTGATTACTTGAAATGTTTGTTAGATTTCTAGCTGCTGGGTGTGGCAGTACATGCCTGGAATTTCAGTACTAGGCAAGAAAATCCCTGTAAGTTCAAGGCCAGACTGAACTACATAAAAACAAACCCAAAAGCAACCACTTTCGACTAAACAGATTTCTAGTTCAAGGCCAGCCTGCCCTACATAGTGAGGCCTTGTCTCAACAAAAACAACTAGGCAAATAAAAACTAAATAAATATAAAACCAAAGAAACCTAAAACCAAATGTTTTAGAAACCAGTCAGGTTTCTTGGGCTTATTTCAGTCTTTCTGTGTCAGAATTTGTAAGTGCCAAGACGCGGAATCTGTGTTTTTGTCCCTGGATTTGGGGAAACATTGGCCTAAGTCACTAATGGAGATGTTTGGGACTGAAGGCATTGAGCTCTGTGGAGCCTGATATTGGGATCTGCATGGTCACAGTCCAGCCTCCGGTTAGTCAAGCTGTGTGAAGCTAATCGCTATCTGCTCTGACACAGTGACCCAAGCAGATGCTCTTACAATTGGAAGGTCTCTGAGGTCATGTGAGGACTCACTCGCTGTCCAGTTGTGGAAGGAGAGCATGAGATCAGGCTCATCAGAGCTATCTAGCGCTTATCAGAGAGCTAGAGAAAAAGCAGGGCCAGGACTCTGAGAACTCCGGGGACTGTGACATTTTTATTGCTCTTGCACCCTCTCTCCAGAGCTGAGAACCAAGGGCTCTGGGTGGGGAAACACACAGGCCTCTCTGGAATGACCATAAAACCCACTGTGGGATTCTCTCTACTGGCAAACTCTTATCTTGTTGTCTTTGTTTATATTCTGTTGTGTTCTGTAAAGAATTTCGAATCAGCTTACTCAAAATACCTACGTGGAATAACGTGGGAAAATGTGAATAAGAATTAAAAAAAATTACCTATAACTGGGGTGGGAGAAGTTGGCCAAGATAATGCATAAGATAGCTCAGATAATGATACTGCTAATTTCTATTAATTCATTGAAAGGAAAAGTTAGTGTTTGTATCATTTGATCAATCTTACATGCCTCTATCTGGTAATCTGAACAACTACTGTGAAGGTAACAGTGTGCAATATAATAACCATTGTTAATTTCCTACCATTGTGTTTTGAAACTCTCCATCATTTTTACTATTGTCTTTAAAAAAGTTTTAAAAAAGAATTTTAAAAAAATCAAACTCATAGGAACTGGATTTTGAAAGTTGATGTTGAGCTTCTTGCCAGCCAAACCAGAAAAAGAGAGAGGCTGTTGCTGCATAGTTGTTAAGATGGCTTTTAAGAGGTCAAATATTCCTACAGGGAAACTGCAAACAGGTAATTTCTTACATGGGCTGTCATGTGCGAGCTGTGTGGAGGATGGTTCACACCCTGTCATTCAGGGCTGCAATCAGTCATACTATTTCTTAATAAGAACACAACAAAAGCCAGGAACATATATGCAGGGAGTGATGATTTTATGTTAAGGAAAATTTTTATGGCAGCACCAGTATTTGGGAAGGGTGTAAAGAATATTTGGTATTGATATAAATGGGATATTTAAATTCTAATAATTTTCTTTTAGATGTCTACCTAAAGGAAATAATTGTGGGTGAAGGCATATTTATCTACCAAGGCATCCACTGAGCATTAATGAATCTACTGCACGGCCATGTCCGGGTGTCCTACCATGACAGCTGTCTTCTAGGTATGGTCGTGCGCTGGTCCCCCTCAAGGCCATGGGTTTTGTGGTGGTATTGTGCTTGTTGGAAGCCTGCCGTTGGACTAGATCATCCCAGCTGGGTATGAGCAGCACTAGTAGAAGCGCTGATCATAGGAGTAATAGAGGTCCTAGCATCTGGTGCAGAACCTGTAAACGGTTAATCTGAAAAGCCAGTTAAAATGAAGAACAAAAACCACTTACAAGCTGAGTTAGAGGTAGATGGGTGGGTGCTCCAGGAAGTACCCTACAAGCTTTAACATGGGTGTTGTAGGGTGATTTATAGACGGAATTGAGAGTGGTTAGGCAAAAATAGGTAAAGATGAGTTAAAAGTTGTGCATGTGTAGCTCACTCTTGGAAGTGACCCACATGCCGTAAAGGGATAAAGACAGTGTATGTATGTATGCACATCACGGAGTACTCTCTGCGTGCAGAAGGATACTTGTGCGTGGTTTGTGGGAAAAGGGATGCACCTTAAGACGCTGACGCTAAGTGAGACAGAGCAGGCACACAAGCGTAAATATTGCAGAGCCTCTTTTATATGAGAAACTGTAAGTATAAATACAATAAAGAGAAAAATACAGACAGTAATGTGGAAGGTGAGATAGAGCCTCTGCAAATGAAAAAGGAAACTAGAGTTGGGGGAGCAAAGAGAATAAAAAAGAATTAAGCGGCTTCCTGTACGTGGACCAACTCCCTGCAGTGAATGTAGTCACTAGGTACAGCGAACATGTACTGCTAAACATAATCGTAAGGAAGTTACACATGTGAAGTAAGAGCTGTCTGTGCCTTGCCCACACTCCTTGACCTTACCACTGTCCTAATACCTGTCAACTACATCCTACAGCAAAACCTGGATCTGTTCATTAAAGGGCCCGCGCTAGCCCATATCCAGAGCTCAGGCAGGAGGCGCCAGAGGGTGACTACCCTGGTTCTTCACCTTGAGTATCTACATCATATCCCAGACTTTCCTAGAGGAATTGAGCCCTGCAGCACCACACCTCTTTAACGGCTACCCTCTCTTTCCTTTACATCCTCCTCCTGATATTTCCCCCTAAGCTACTTGTATTCAAATTCTGCTTCCAATGGAACCCAATTATTTATATAAATAAGGAAATCGAACACCCAATTTTATTTAAAAGATACCACTGAATCAGTCAGCCCTCACAGTCAATTCCGGGTCCTACTGCATAGCCAGACACAGCTCGGTGCGTGGGCAGCTTTTCCGGCAGAAGCTCCCACTGCAGGCCCTCTTTGTGTGGCTTTGGATGCACACAGACTTGACTGAAGGAAAGCGCAAATTGGTGACAGACAAGGAAAGAGGGCACAGCGAGACACGCTGAACCGGGATTCCTCTGATTTCACCTCCCTCAGGTGTGAGCTGCTCTGCTGACCTCGGACGTGGAGGGTGGTGCTGTACCAGAGGCGTGGGTGGGCAGGGTCAGGCTCTAGGCCTCAAGTCAGATGGAGGGGGGCTTGAAACTTGCAGCCGGCATTTCGACCTTACCTGGTTTAGTAATAACTTCCTTGTATCATGTGAGTGTCATGAAAATCCAAGGGACAAGGTGTTCACACATTGTTGTGCCCTTCCCCAGTGACCACCAAGCACCAGTGCGGCAGTTATCACACAGCTCGGTGTGTGTGGGCGTCCACAGCGTACTTGTGTGGCTTCAGGCTATCACAAGCCTTGATAATATGCCCACCTATGCCCCAGTGGGTATCTGCACATGGATAAGATCCATGAATGTAGGAAGAGATTTATTTTCTCCCCAAAAGCTTGGTTGATATGGACATTTTCAGATGCACACGAGGGTAGAAAGAATAAGACAATGACTCTAAGGTGCGTGTTGCCCACCTGGTTTTACCCATCCACGCATTTTTTTTCTCAGAGTATTTTGAGGCAAATTCGGGCTGGAAGTCATTTTATTTGTTGCCTTCAGCTTGCAATGGAACAAAGGTAACCTCATTCTTCAGCAGGCCTGAAATCCCTCTTATTCTACTGAGCCCTCTCCCCGGCCCCTGAAGTCCCTCTCAGCAGCACCCGAGGACTGTTGTGTCCACTGCATGGCTCTGTGCACGGATGTCCTTGCTCTTTCCTGCCAGGGCTGTCCTGGCGCTGCTGGCACCAAGGTGGATCTCATGTGTTTCCAGCTGCCTGCCAGTGCCTCTCTAGTCTGATCTGGCATAATTCACGTTGAGCACCTGTCTTGTCTCAGGGAAGGCGCTGCTGCCTCCGCATTTCAGAATAAATATCTGCTAAAGGTGTTCAGGCGCATTTCTCATTTCCAAGGAGGCCCCTGACCCGAGGAGCTGCTTCCTGCGACTGATGGGATAATGCGGTATCACAGCCTTGCCTTTTCGCTCTCTTCTGGAGGTTGGGTCAGAACTGTGACTTTTAAGCACCACCATCTGCTTCCCATAGAGGCATTTATCCCCAGGCACGGCCTGCACCCCTTCCAAGTCTGCTGGCTGCCAGGAAGTAAGGCACACACACCATACTAAGGATGCCCGAGAGGGACATATTGCCAATGCACTTGATGCGAAAGGCCTCTAGGGGGAAGGTGAAGTTGGGGGTCTCTGTAAATGACTTGGCTGGAGCTCACAGGAAGCCCTGAAAGACAGTCTGTGAAAGGGATCTTGAAGCCAGGTGTGGTGGCGCAGGCCTGTAATCCCAGCACTCGGGAGGCTGAGGCAGGAGGATTGTTGTGAGTTTGAGACCAGCCTGAGCTACAAAGTGAGCTTAAGGCCAGCCTGAACTGCATAGTGAGACCCTGTCTCAAACACACACACACACACACACACAAAAAAAAAAAAAAAAAAAAAAAGGAAAAGAAAGAGATCTTGAACTTTTCTGGTTGCAGTTTGTGAGGGAGATTGTGGCTAGAATTCTCTTAGCATTGAAGTTACGAACTATTAGGCCAGGTCACACCCAGAGATCTATAGACCCAAAGCACTCTTACTCTATGACGTTTTCTTTTTATTTTTTTGTGTTTTAGGGAAGGATCTACAGGTCTACAGGGTGTTCAGGGTCTCACTACTAGATCAGACTTGTAATGATTCACCTGTTTAAAGTCTCCCAAGAGCTGGGATTACAGGCATGTGCCACCATGCCCAGTCTCAATTGCCATCTCAGTGAGCCACAAGGGTAGGGCCAGCACAGTAGGCCTGGGGATCAAACCCCTGGCCCCTGCACCTGCTTGCAGGTGCTTTAATCTGCTGAGCTATTTGGCCGGCTCCTTTGTGAAGTTTTCTTATGTCACACTAATCGTAATAAAAAGTATCCATGTCCTGCCTGGTATGCAATCCAAGCATAAGTGCTGAGGTGCCAACCACTAGAATGTGACTGACATTCTTTTCTTTTTTCTTTGGCGGGACTGGGGATTGAACTTAAGCCCTTACACTTGCCAGGGAAGTGCTTATTGCACTGAGCCATCTCCCCGGTTGTCCTGACATTCTGTAGACATTTAATTCAACATCTGTTAAGTTTATGTCCCAGCTATATTCTAAACTGTTATATTCTTCACATTGTTAATTTTTCATTTATTCACTTAGTATTTTGGGGGGGTTATCTTAGTCTTCTTGGGGGGCTGTATTAGTTGCCCTGTAGTTCTTTCTAGGTAACTCACTACAGTAGCCCAAAGGGTCTTCATTACTATCCTGAAAATCTGAGGCAGGATACCTTATAAGTCACAGAAGTTGGAGATGCGAGGGTGTGGTGCAAGTGTTAGCTGGACCTGGTGAGGACCTCAGAGTAGATGACACCCCAGGGAGGGTGTGGAGGAAGAGATCACACCTCCAGACAGCTCAGGCTTTTGTAACAGCTTGATCTTGAGCAGCACCAATGACCTACAGACTTCCCATTAGGCCCTCCCTCTCAACGTCATCACACCGAGGGACACCCTGTTACACATACATCTCAGGGGACAAATTTAAACCCTATCCAAACTGTCACAGGGGAGTCTAAATCTCACTTATAGACCCTTTTTTGAAATAGGTCTTAGTATGTAGTTCAAGGCTGGCCTTGAACTCACTGTGTAGCCTATGGTGGCCTTGAACTCACAGGAATCCTCCTGCCTCATACTACCAAGCAGGATGACAGATGTGTGTACCATGACACCTGGCCAACTGTAGACTCTTATTTATTTATTTATTTATTTTTTTTAGGAATGGAAAGTGTGAAATAATATTAGATCTTTTTTTTTTTTTTTTTCTTTCTTTCTTTTTTCTTTTTTGGTCTTTTTGAGACAGGGTCTCACTATGCAGTTCAGGCTGGCCTTAAGCTCACTTTGTAGCTCAGGCTGGTCTCGAATTCACAACAATCCTCCTGCCTCAGCCTCCCGAGAGCTGGGATTGCAGGCCTGCGCTACCACGCCCGGCTTAGACTCTTAGAAAGTTTGCCAGTCTGGACCACTTTTCACTCCCACTCAGGACATCTTGCTGCTTGCTGCGGGGTCCTCCTGAGTTCTAGGCATCCTCGCCCATGTGCAGTGTCTACCAACCGAGTGCACAGAGGCTACTGTGCAAACAGAGAGAAAATGAAGCATCCTAGCCCTGATTATCCAACTTTGTTTGGCATCAGAAATGGAACCTGGAACTCATGAGGTAAGACACTGTATCCCATGGAATGCCTTGTTTATCCAAAGGCCCAGTGGAGAAAGATTGCTGGGCCAGGAATTGTTATATTTTTCTTTTACCTGTCCAGGAAGTCCTCTTTCCTTCCTTCCTTCTTTTACAAGTATTGCATAAGGATTGAGGGCATGGCCTAGAAGTTAGGCAGCCTAGGCTTAAGTCTCTACTCCAAAAAGGACAGAGAAACCACTGGCCATGCTAGACTCACTGAATTTTATACTTTGTGAACAGTGGGACATGTGAATCGTGTCCCAGTGAAGTTGTGTGATTTTTCTTGGGGGCTGGGAATACTAGGGATATAACAGAGGGACTTTGCCCTGAGCTACGTCATCAGCTTCTTTTTTATATTTTCTATTAGGAACAGGGTCATGGTAAGTTGCTAAACTGCCTAGGCTCAAACATACACTCTTCCTTCCTCAGCTTCCCAGAATGCTGAGACTGTGTTTCTCTGAAATAAGACCTAGTTGGAAAACAATCAGCTTTGAAAACAAGGCATCAAAAATATCAGCCCCACTCACCCTATCCTTGACTTACTTGTCATTCCTATCCTCTTGCTTGGTAGTCACTCGATAAAGTAGGGTTTTAAGGCTATTTTCTGGTTAGGTCTTATTTTGGGGAAAGGGGTGATTACAGGCATGTGCGACTACAGATAGCTCTCAATAAAGCTGCTTCTAAGAAATCCTGTCTCTACCTCTTCTTAATTGTATGACTGTTGCAGTAACTTTTCTTCTCCTTCTCCTTCTTCTTCTCCTTCTCCCTCTCCTTGGAAAAAAAGTATGTATTTAGAATTAGCCAGCTGGACTCAGTTTAGATGATCCCAATTTTGTTGGCAACCTAACCGGGAGCCAGTTGAACATATGCCTTCTCTCTATCAGGACTGCTGAGGTTGACCTTGGCAACCTCAATGTCATAAAGCTTCTTTACAGCTTATTTGATTTGGTACTTATTGACTTTGACATCCATAATGAACGTGAGTGTGTTGTCCTCAATCTTTTTCATGGCTTACTCTGGGTCAGGGGGCACTTGATGATGGCATAGTGGTCAAGCTTGTTTTTCCTTGGGGGTGATCTTCCGAGGGTATTTGGGCTGCCTCTGGAGCCACAGTGTCTTGGGATAGCAGAAGGTGGGTGACATTCGTATCTTCTTCTTTTTGTGGCTGTGGATGCCTTTTAGCACGGCTTTCTTGGCCTTCAAAGCTTTTGCTTTGGCTTCAGCTTTGGGAAGGGCAGGGGCTTCCTTCTTCACCTTCAGCACTATCTTGGTAATAAGGCTGTCTCCAGTCACTTTTCTTTTTGCTGAAACATGATATTACCCACAATTCAAAGGGGGAAAAGTTGCTTTTGGCTCATGTTTCAGTGCACAGTCAGCTGGCTCTAAGGCAGGATGCTGTGGCTAAGGAGAGGTGCTCTGTGCAGAGAGAAGGCAGGGGGAACTAGGGAAGGAGATAAACCTACCATGTCCCACCCACAGTGACAACCTCTTCTGACCAGGTTCCACCTCCTGAGAAGAGCAAGTCAGGCTCCAGCCATCTCTCACAGGGCCCCCCTCTGATGTCATGAGGTTTTAGGGACCATCTAGATCTAAGCCATAGCAATGGCCTTGGGCAAGTGAGGATCATGTGAGTGACTCCCTTTCCTCCTCATTCACTGTTTCAGTGTTTACAGCTTCTGTAGCAAATACTCAAGAACTGGGCGGCTTACTTCTCCCCCAGTTCTAAAGTCTAGAAGTACAGCCAGCATGGACAGGGCCAGGTTCTCTTTAGAGAAATACGTTCCAGGTCCTTTCCCAGCTTCTGGTGACTGCTGGCAGTCCTTGTCATCCCTTGGCTTGCAGACCCAGCATTCCAAACTCTACTTCTACCATCAGATGTCTTCCTTCCATGTGTATGGGTCTCTATCCAAACATCCTTCCCTTTGTAGGGACACCTGAACTTAGTCTGACCTCATCTTAACTTGACTACAGCTGCAAATATCCTATTTCCAAATACGGTAGTATTCACAGGTCCCTTGCAGACCTGAGTTTGGGGGAGGGAGAAGTGTTTCCGTGAAGCACACCTCTCTAAAGCTGACTTTCTGCAAATCGCTCTCACCATGACACAATAAAGTACTCTTATCCCTATGGTGGTTTATGTTACTTGTGAAAAAAAAATGTATTGAGCACAATAGGAACAAAATGAGAGCAGGGCTGAAGCCTTGCAGCCCTTGTGCCTTCATCCAGGACCCAGCATGGGTCTGTGCAATCTTGTATATGTAGACGATGCCTGGGGTGCAATGAGGAGAGGAAATGGGCCCCTAAAGTGATGCTGGGATGCCGTCCATATCCTCTTTTTCCTATCTGCAAGCACCCTGTGGGGGTTCCTCTTGCATTATCTCTGTGGTCGGTGTTTAAAGTGCAGCTGGAGGCATGGTTCCTCTGCTGCCAATGCCATACATGGCTGGGGGATGCAGGATGGCTCTTCTGAGTTACACCTGTTGGTTTGGAGGCCTTCCACCCCCATGGCTCACCTCTCTTGTTCCTTTTGCTAGACTAGGAAAGATCTGGAAGCAGGATGTTTTGGTCACCAGCCTCCCTTTTCAGGTAGCACATGCTAGAAGTCAGGAGGGGACAGAACTGAGGGTTATAGCAAAGTTCGCAAGATGGGGTCATCTATGGTGGCCCTGGGAAGAGGCCTGTAGTTAAAATCAAGTCAAACAAGAGCTTGTTTTGAGGTCTAAGAGCGTTCTGAGGAAAGGAAGAGAACAGGCAGCAATGGATAACCTTATAAGCGAAGGTAGATTGTTCAATGAAGCTGGGAGAAAAACAGAACAGAGAAAATGAGGAAACATGTGATCCAATCACTGGAAAATTGGGTCAGCTTTGTGACGACTGAATGATGGCAGCATTTGCCCAGATGCCAGTATTAGGGCATAAGAAGGAAGGAGGCACTGTGGTTGCCATAGAGATCTGCGCTGGCATAGACATCATCACTAACATGCTAAGGGCTTCGTTGCTACACATGAAGCGACCATTGTGAAGGGGCCAGAAGTGATTTCTTTTTGAGAAAGCCAGCTGTTTGTATTACCAGTAGAAGGGACCCAGATAAATGCAGGTTCTTCTTATTCTTCTACCAAAATAGTTCAGTAATTCTATAATTCAGTATCACAGAATCATAAAGGGCTCAAAGAAGTCTCCTAAATTTTTTCAGTGATGCTTTTCGTCATCATACAGAGAAATACATTGCCCAGGGTTGTCTACATTTGTTTGCTTGTTTTGTTTTTGCTTGGAGACAGGATCTCAATCTGTAGTCCAGAGTGGCCCTGAACTCACAAAAGAATCCTCCTGCCTCAGCCTCCTCAGGGCTGAGATGACAGGCATAAGCGATAACAACTGGCTACATTTCTTAGGACAATAAGTCAAGACAGTGGAGAAGGCCAGGGAGATGGCTCAGTGGAATAAGTGCTTCCCTGGCAAGCACAAGGGACTGAGTTTAATCCCTGGTTCTGCCAAAAAAAAAAAGAAAAGAAAAGAGAAGACAGTGGAGAAAGCAAACTGGTCTTCTTTCCATGTGGCCAGGGAGGGCTTTTTAGTCTTTGGATGTGCATGGAGTCCCGCTTGCAGTGACCAGCGTGAGTGATCATGCTCCCAAGGTCCTACCCAGCTCCGGCTCAGGAGTTGGTTAGTATGATTAAAAGCATCATAAATGAGAAGTGCCTCAGAACACCATTGGCTACAGGCCACAGGAGGCTCCTAGGTGCTGTGCCTTCTCTTCCTTGGAGATCCATTACCGGGTTGCCCCTGCAGTTGACAGTTGTTCTGATTATAGGACCTTGTTATGGGCCGAATGATGTCTCCCAAGTTCATCTGTTGAAGTCATAACCTACTGAGAACGGGACTGTGTGTGGACTTCACGAAGGGATTGGACTAATATGAGGTCATTAGTTGCTCTGAAACTAAGATGACTGAGTCCAGACGTGAAGAGATTATAATACACTAGAGGCACAGGGGAGACAGTCATTTGCAAGTCAAGGAGAGAAGTCCCAGAGGAGACCAACTCTGCCCATGCCTTGGGGGTAGGCTTTCGGCCCCTGCAACGTCAGAGAGTCAATTTCCGTTAAAACTGCCCAGTCTGTGGCACTTTACTGTGGCAGTCCCAGAAAACCAATCCAGGCCTAATTCCAATAATGACCTTTTGACTCAACCTCTTTATCTAAGAATACCACACCCACATCCCCTGTCCACTGTTTCCCACCCTCCACCCTGGGGCTGGTGTCTGAGTTGTGCTTCTGATTAGGCTGATTTCTCTGTATACATTTTTCTGTGGCTAGCTGTCAGGATTTATGAGGCATCATAAACATGATGGCCCCCAGGTCCTTGCTGCCTAGCTCTATGTACAGAGATGCTGTTGTGGGATTTGTTTGCCTAACATCTTTCTGGGAAATCTCCCTTCTATATTGCATGTGTGTCTAGAAGGATGCCCAGTTACGACAGCTCCCCCCACTCCGTGCACATGGCCAGTTATCCGATTCAAGCAAGCAGCAATATTCTTGACCAAGAACAGACCATCCCAGTAGGAGGACATAATGGTTTTTGTTGTTAATTGGATGTAGGGAGTGGAGGCACTGGATATGATACTCTGGCTTGGGCATTGGGATGAAGAGTTCTGAGAGAGACACTTGGGGACATGAACAAATCGGGAGAGATTGTAATGAACTGTAGCTTTCAACTGATAAGAAGCAAGTAGCTAAAAATGGTGCCTTAAAAAGCTGGTTTAGGGTTGGCAGGGAGAGCCTAGAGGAAGGAGTACTGATCTTTTTTTTTTTTAAATTTAATTTATTTTTTATTTTATTGAAGTACAAATATCAATCAGACAGTTTCAAGACACCTTAACAAGACAGATTCGATAAATTAATACATTGCAAACTGTTTTCACAATGCTTTGGTATCGTACAAGGTGCATACATGATATTATATTTACAGATATTATTTTAGCAGATGTCTCTTATCAGTAAATTAAGAGTGTAGCTGCTTACTTATCTTATTTTTTATACCTGAATTATACCAAAAATTCAATAATTATTTTCCTAGTGGATGACCGTAGTAATAGAAGCCAACATAATATCCTGTCCAACCACCATTAGTGCAGATCTTGCCTCTCATAGAATTATGTAGAAGCACCGCAGTATCTATCCCAACTGTACTGTCTATACACATGCATCATGATTTTTTCTTTCTATACCCCTTCCTTTGTCTACACCTGTCAAAGTTGGGCACTCCATTGTCATTCAACTAACTTAGGTGCTTGAACTCGACACCACAATCCAACACAGTCCAGCATTCCACAACAATAGTGAGTTATTCAAAGAAGTTGTCGACCATAGCCATTTATAGCTCAGCTTAATATTATGGCCCCGCGATGTATACTTCATTTTTATACTTTTCTGCTGGATGGTTAAGACCTAGATAGATCAAGACTTATATACCAACACATGAACTTTATATTTCTTATGTGGTCAGTGAAGTCCTCTCAGGGTTTATCTTGTACTCCTGTACATTATTCTGTAGATCCTTTGTCTGTGTCATCCATGTGGGTGAGTCACTGCCAATGCTTGACCAGTTTGCTCTCTGTGAGAGGAGGAGTACTGATCTTGGTGTGATGGAGAGAAATAATGCTATTAACCGAGGCACCTGAATTCCAAGGGTGGTTGCTAAGGCCAAATTCAGCTGAGTGTGGGTCTCAGGGTGGGCAGAAGTTGAATTGGGGTGTGGAAATTGGAGAGGGATCCTTAAATGCAAGGTTGAAGGAAGAGGGTTTTAAATTCTATACAAAGAGCAAGGTGGAAAAAGGACCTGAGAGTCACTCTTTCTCTCTACCTGGGGTACAGGCAAAAGAGACCTGTGCAAATTCTGCTCCTAGTGATATAAAGAAATCTGGGAACAAGATGGCTCACATTGAATGGTAAGTTCTTCACTTTGCTGCCCTCCACCTAAACTTGTGAGTCTTTCAAGCACAGAGACTTAGTAGCCTAGCTTATTTGGAATCAGGAAAGAGATGGCCTGTGGTACTTCCAGAGGAGCAATAGCCTCCAGGATGTGCTACAACCCTTGCACCAAGGAGGCCTCAGTTGGCAGATGGGTTTCAGGCAAAGAAACTCTGGTTGGAGGAGGCCAGTACACTGGAGGTGCTCACCAAGCATTAGTAGATTTGACACAGGGAGTAAAACTGATCTTGGGTGGATGACCTCCAAATGATATAGGGGAAAACTGAAACTCCCAACCTGAAAAGTACCTGGGAGGAGTTTGTGTTCTCTAAAACCAAAGAATGAATTTTAGGAACAAATGGAAGTTATGAGCAGAGCATATATATTGGGGGAAAGAAAGCTCCTGTCCAAGAGAAGGACAGAAGGGGAGCCCGAGTGGGTGGTCCCAGGGAAGTGGTCTCTTCTAGGGACTTTTGTAGAAGAAAACCATGTGGTGAGGCAGGTCTAAGATGGTGGAGAAGACATGAGAACTAGCTTAGGTGGGCATGAGATGGGACAAAACTATGGTCAACCAATTGAGATTACAAGCACCATTCATTCCTCAGGTAAAATTGATTAAATCCAGTACCAAATAGGGAATCGAGTCATGTAGCAAGCAGGGGTGAATACAGGACAGGGTATTTTCCTGTTGAGGGTTGGGTTAGTGACTCATTTGGGATCTTTCAAGGTGATTGATACTGTTTAAAACATTAATCCCTGATGCCCATCCCCAGGGAAGTAAGTAGCTGCATTTCCTCGTTTGTCTTGAGGTCTGGCCCATATGGGAGTATCTGTCTCTTCCAAGTGGCAAAGTTACCTTGTCTTCATCTTATCTCCTTGAGGCCTGGCCCTGTCTGACTGCCTATAATTTTTCTGTCCAATTCAGCTGCCCACAACAGATTGACTGTCTTCAAAAGCTTTTTCTGTAAGAATTCCCTGAATGACTCATTCTCCAGCTCTCCCCACAAGCCTGGCCTTGAGAAAGTGCTTTGAAGGAGGGGTAGAAACTGTCCATCATCACCAGGAAACCCCAGTTTGGGAACTGGCTGGGCTCAAAGATACAAAGTTCACTCTTAACTTCAAAAGCATTTGTTTTCTCCCTCCAGCCAAGTTTCTGTTCTGCTAGTAGTTCTTATTTGTGACCTAGCTGCAGCCAATGCCCCAGGGAACAATGCTGTTTAAACTTCCTCCTATTTACTGACTTCCCCACCCCCACCTGCTGCCTCGGGGAGACTGGTGCTTCCCAAGGCCAGCCCTTTCAGCACCCAGCCTCCTGCAAAGCCCTGCTCACAGCCGCCCCCTATCAGCACAGACCCAGGCTGGATGGCAGCCAATTACAGCCATGGATGTTGGTGAGGGGCTAGAGCCCACAGTGGCCTCCCTCCCCTCTGCATGGGCCTCACCTGGTCTTCCTGCTTTGACTTTTCTCTCTGCTATGGCCAAAGCACATGTAGAGTTTTTGTCCAGACCATGGATGAGCGAACAGCTGGGATTTGTGTTACTGCATTCATACTCAGCCTTGTGGATGTGGACTCTGGAAAAGTCTGTGAATTAATTTTTCTTTTGCACATAGATTTGTTGGATCCATTATCGTGTGTTCCCATTTTAAGAAATTCCAGAGTCCTTTTTTTCTTGTCTTTGGGTGAAAGTGACTGCTTGTCTGGTTGCCCAGATTGGGCTGGGAGCAGGCCCAAGAATCCCCTCTTAAACACTCCACACAGTGCCCACATCTGTCTAAAAGCTTCCTGATAAATCTTGACTCATCCTCTTTATCAGTGCTGTTCATACATAACAAAAATATGGAACTATGTGCCAGGGACCCTGCTGGGTGCTAAAGCATAATGTGAAAGAAGAGATTATAGTGTCCCATGTGGGTTCTTCCCTGGTTCTTGGTATTCTGAACAAAGAATTGGACAAGACACACAGAAAAGGCAGCAAAAGCATACATTCATTGAAGGCAGAAAAAAGCTCTACAGGGCAAGAGCAAGTTGGTGAAGATCACAGTGGCCCCAAGGTTAGGGGAAAGGGAGCTTTTGTAGACAGAATTTCTGGATTGGCTTCCCTCTCAGTAAAATAAGGCACTGGGCAGTTGTCCTATCAAAATCTTGCTTGGCCTGGTCAGACTTACACTGCCCTATGGAAGAGCTTGGTTAGCTTCCCACTAGATATAAATGAAGGATTAAAAATACACTTCTCTGACTGGTCCTGCACACAGCCCCAGATTCAAACAAGGAATTGAAAACATCGCTTTCTGACTGGTTTCAGGTCCACTACTCAGGAGCAATGGAGTTATTTCTCGGCCTGAGTTCTGCGCATATCCTCTGGGTTTTTTTCATGTTGAAGATGTCCACCCAGTTAGTTGTCCCTTTGCCCTAGCCTTAATCTCCTACCCCAGCCCTGTCATCTTGGAGCTTGGGGTCTCATAGAGAATGGAAATAAACAGGGCAATCCATTGATAATAATTGGAAAAGATGAGAGCATGGCAGAGGACCTGCAATCCAGACCCAGAAATTCAGGGAGTATTTCAGGAAGAAGTGCCTTGTACCCGGAGCCTATGGAAGGCTGATGCTAGGCAGAAAGGGCTGGCTGATGTCGGCATGTTTGATGTTGCCCTTGAGCCACTCCACGCACCTGTCACACCGGCAAATACCAGGACAGCACCAGACCAGGGAAACAGGGAACAACCATGACCCAGTGGTTTCTCCACTTCTTGGTACGAAATCTCTCTCGGCGGTCTTTAAAATGGAATTTCAGTGAATTTCCACCTCTCTTTTTACTTGGAAGAGTCTGTAATGTATAGAGTCCAAACTTCTGATTCTATATGGCGCTGACACTTGCTTGGCGCCCCATTGGCTCCTCTTATTCCCCAGGGTCCAGCTGCGGGTGCAGCTGTTGGTGGTCAGCTTCATCCAGGTGCTTCAGCTTCTGGTCACTGACTGTGAACTTTCCATAGGACAGGTCCAGAGTGCATCAGGAGAGGGGAGGCCGTGGGGTACTCAAAGAGCTAGATGCCTGCGTGAAGGTGCCACAGTGAGACCCATTGTCATGGAATAATTATTATGTAAGGATAACAAAAAAATTTAAGGTGCTGATGATAGGCAGACACTGAAAGGCGCATTTCTTTTTTGTGGTATTGGGGGAGCACTTCTTATTTTATACACATGAAACACAGTGGCCACTAGGTTTGGGAAATTTGGTTAGCTTCATGCAAACTGTAGTAGGTAAGATTTATCAGGTGCTTGCCATGTGCAAGATATTACGTGCTGGCTGGCTGTGACCTCATTTTGCTCTCACAGCCACACGGTGGCATAGATAACACTAGCTTTCTAGGGCACAGTGGAGGAAAACGAGGCTTTTGGAGAGAGAGCAACTTGTCTGGTGCCTCAAGATGACCAGGCAGGAGCATGGAGGGAGGGTCATGGGAACAAGCATGTCTGGACAGCATTGGGTGGTGGCAAGGCTGCCAACCCAGTCTACAGCTCTGGGCTTGTAGGACCACCCCGAGGGTGTGGGCTGGAATCCTGCTCCACCCTGAAGTCCAGTTCTGCACCAGTGCTGCAGCCTCCTGCTGTCCCAGCCTAGTGGTCTACAGACCTGACTCTCCAGGGCCTCTCTTTGGGGCCCATTTTTTTTTTTTTTTCTGGTACCAGGGACTGAACTCAGGACTTTGCACTTGCCAGGCAGGTGCTTAAACCATTGAAATATCTCCCCAACCCCTTTGGAGCCCATCTTAATCTATTTGTTTGTTTGTTTATTTACTTATTTATTTCTTTGGTACACGGTCTTGCAGCTCAGCCTCCGCAGCACTAGGATTACAGGTGTGCTCCACCATGCCCAGTTTAGGTGGCTGGCTAGATGTGGGGCCAGCACGGCATACAGTACCAGGGATCCAACCCAGGTCCTTACACTTGCCAGGCAGGCGCTTAGACCACCAGGCTATCTAACTGGACCTTGGGCCCATTTAAGAATTGGACCCATGGAGGACCAGTGTGTCTGTTATGGGGCTGTGGGAACACCCCACCCCACCGCACCGAAACCGGAGCCCCAGTCTTGGTGCCAGACCTAAAGGCCAGGAGGTGTCAGGTTTCTGACTTTCCTGGTTCCAATGAGAGCAGAACATTAGTGAATGAGGAGGAGGGGGGGTGGGGCGAGGAGGAGAGTGTGAGGATAAGGGCCATCCAGGGCCTGCTCATATTGCTCACCAACTGTAGCCTTAGGAGGAAAGAGCCACGCAGTTCAGGCCAGGTTAACCCTTGCCTCCTCTGCCTTTCATAGTTAATGTGGGATTAAGCTGGACTGCTCAGATCAGCACATGTGTACAAATGCACGCAGAGCACTGCATTTTCTTTCTTCAGACATTTTTTTTTTCTTTTGCAGAGCTGGGGATTGAACTCAGACCCTTGTGCTTGCTTGCCAGGCTTTTCAACTGGGCTATCTCCCCAGCCCCAGCAATGCATTTTCAATACACCCCAAGTTCCCATAAGAAAGGGAGGTTGGAGGTATGAGACCAGCTTAAGAAATGTCCTTGGGAAGATAACTCCTTGGACAGAATAAGAAATGCCTTCTGTTTCTTTTTAAAAGACTCAGATGTCCCCATAATATGACTGATGATGTCTGGGTTTGTGACCTGCATCTTGGGGTGTGCTGCCCTGCAGGTGTCCTACTGGAGTGTGGCCACGTGTGCCTCGGTGACCTTGGGACTCTCTGGTTCAGTTGCTTAGGAGACAGCATTCCTGCTCAGCTACAGCTGGCCACAAGGAGGTGTGGCAGGCTGTGACCTCACTCCCTGTGCCTTTGATTCTCTCAGGATGTAAGGGCACTCCTGCCCCTGGGCCTGTCTGTTCAGCCTGGAACACTCAGGATCAGGGGGTGGGGATGTGTTTTCCACGGAAGTTGTGAAACCCCTTGGCGGCAGGTCCACTTGGCTGCATAGACCACGCTTCTGGACTCCAGTCTCACTGCCTAAAGGATGGACCAGATTTCTCTCTTTTGAAGAAGGGATGAGGGTCTGGGTGGGCCCCTGGGAGAGACTACTTAGCACTTCTAGGGAGGCATCCTCTGCTGGGTTTACGTTGTGAATTTTTAAAACAAAATTTTAGAATGGGAGGAATGAAGCTTGAGGAGAAAGTGTTGAATTGAAGATAACTGCAAGACAGTGTGACCAGTTCTAAGAAAGGAGGAATAGCAGTACTGTGGGGCACACAAGGGGCAGCCAGGAGTGCAGTGGGGTTGGGCACACGGACCCTTTGCCTCCCAAGTCCCGGGAAGTTACCATGTTGGCCAGAGTCTGGTGAGGGGAGAACGCGAAGAAGCACAGGGATGTCCCTGTCAGCGCACCTTGGGGTGAGGGGACCACACCAGCTGACAGTGCTGGGTTCCCATTGAGCAGACAAGTGCACTGGTAGAAGGCTGGGGGTGACTCTGCAGGCCACTTAGCCACTTCTGGACCTGAGCATCACTGGGGGACTTGTGGTTGTGACAACAAAACTGTCACTGCTCTGCAAGATGGTAGGTACTGGGCAGAGAACTCTGCTGTCCTCTTTTCATCTTTGACCCCATGAATACTCATCCTCAATGGTTAGTTAGGGTTTATGAGCGGTGACCCCTCAGGTTCTCACGTTTCTAAGGCCCAAGTCATCCTCACTGTCCCCACACACACTCCAAGCAGGTGGCCTCTCAGTGCATGGACCAGATGAAATTTATTCTGCTCTTCTTTGTTCTCTGCCTTCACCTGCACTGTCCTGGGGCAAATTTCACAGCCCTTGAGTGGCAGATCTAAGGGTCCCTCTAGAACTTCTCCAGCCACTCTCAGATGATAGGAATACCCTGTTCCCTTTATGTTTCAAGGGACTCTTATTTCAGCCATTGGTAGGCCTCATCCAGGTAAGGCTCAAACCCTGGAATTCCCCAAAGGTAGGACTTCTGGCCCGCTCTCCCACAGCTGCTGAAGGTGCTTTGTTTTGGAGGAAAGATCTCACCAGGAAGTAACGTGATGGCTGCAGCAGACTGAGCGTTTCCTATGCTTTGCAAGTGTCTTCACAACAGAGGTGACTGCTATTTTTTTCTGCTTTCTAAGGGAAACTGAGGATCTGAGAGAAGAAGGCTTAGTCAAGATTAGCCTGTGGAGTGGGAGAGAAGGGGTTTGAACTCGGAGACTGCTCTCAGCTTCCGATCTCTCAGCTAGTGTGCTCTGTGAAGTTCCTATTTCTCAGTAGAATGATGTGATCAGCTGGGCATGGAGGTGCATATCTGTAATTTCAGGTTTTGAGGCCCAAGGCAGGAGAATCACTGCAAGTTCCAGCTCTATGAAGTAAGTTCAGGATGAGCCTGGACTACATAGTGAGACCCCCATCTCAAAAAACAACACCAGAAATAAATGAAACTCTCCAGATTCAACCATGATCCTCCTTTCTTATTCTAGGGACTGTTACCAGACAGATAGCATTTCCTTTTAATAGCTAGCATTGAAGCAATTCTAAGGAAAATGCGTGACTTGAAACTGATTGTAACTTATGATCCTAAAGAGATCTGAAAATTTCTCATCTTTGGAGACGGTATGCACAGAATTAGGCAGACAAAGCAATTCTCAAGGGAACTACTTTGCTTAACTAGAAAATGTCTCAAAAGAACGATTTCTTGCAATATATGATATACCTGGAGCCTATTTCAAAAAGCCAAATTTGCAACCGGAAATTATTTGTTGGAGGGAACAACAGGTAACAGGGCTGTGGTGGAGGAAGGCAGGATAGTGACATTCATATGGAAGCCTGTGATTCCAGTTCTTGCAAGCTTTTGTTTTCTGATTGCTTTAGTTTGCTCAGTATCCACAGGAGCACTGAGACACTTTTTACACAACACAGCTTTCCAAAGCAGTTTTGCTCAAGAGGCTGAAATACTTTGGATGGAAGTGGATTCCTTGCTTACACCAGTATTCACCCTGTTGCCCAGGTTATATTTTCTGTCTGAAGTCTATATTCACTGTCTCTTCTTGTTGAACTCCTATTCATTCTGTGAAGCCCCCATAGATTGTCACCTCTTCATGGAAGCCTTCTTTATCACCACAACTAAAAAGACTGTCGGTTTTCATTGGACCCCAAAGAATTTTGTCATCTACACTTTGCCTTGTGTTGGCATTGCCCTTCTGCATCCCTGCCTCACTCAAAGATCCCAGGTATCACCTAGGATGGCCAGCTCGAGAGCTGCGGTTAAACCAACAGCAGAGGACTGTATCCAGCCTGCTCCTGGCAATTGTACAGCTCCTGGGACAAGAATGATTTTGTCACATTTTTAAAGGGCTTTTAGGGGAAAAAAAAAACCCAAAAGAAGAATAATATTTGTGCAACATGAAAATGATAATAAAATTTAGATTTCATGCCTGTAATTAAAGTTAATTGGAATGCAATAGCTCATGTGTTTATTAGTGTCTGTGGCTGCATTTGCAGGGCAAGAGCAGCATTGAGAAGACCAGACACAGGCGGCCTGGCCTGCAGTCTGGTCCTTCGCAGGAGTCCCTGGCTGACCGGGGTGGGACAGCGGGGCATCTCACCGTTTCATGTTGATCAGCACAGCCTGGAGGGTGCCACCCACACTGCCGCACCCACCCCTGTAGTTTCTGCACAGCAGGTCAGGGGTGGCCGGAGAATCTGCCACTGTCACTGGTTAAGGACACACACTTGGAGCCTCCCTGGCTCAGAGGTAAAGGATGTTCTTTGACGTCACAGCTCTGACTTAAGTAGTTCGTTATTGTAGTGGGTTTCTAACTGGTGCTTACACCCAGCTGAATTAAACTAGTGTGGTGCTGGGTGAGGCTCACCTGAGGGTTGTTGCCAGCAGCATAAAAGCGGAACAGGAGAAGCTGTCGGTACGCTGTTAGGGATGCCGTGTGGAGAAGCTGTTGGAGCTCTTGGAAGCTGCTAATTCTTTGGGGCTGTTCTGCTGGAGGACCTTGTCAGGCTGGCTTTCCTGGTGAAGTATGGAGGAACCCTGGTCCTCATCTTGAGCACTGCTTCTTGACTCTGGAGGGGAAGATGGGGCACTGCTCAGCCTCATGGAGAAGTTTTTTTGCATTGGTTTTCCTGATGGGAGCTCAGCTTTCCTCATCACTGGAGGAGCTCAGGACCTCACTGTTGCTGAGGATGGCTGTGGTAGTTTTCAGGGAGCTCTGGTGCTTGTCTTGAGCGTTGCTTCCTAGTTCCAGTTTGGATCCCTCATCCTGCTGGCACAGGTCCTTCTTCTTGCTGGCATAGACTTCCTAGCTTCCACAACTGACCTTTGGGTCTTTCTAGCACAGATCTGTGAAGTAGGCTGCATGAGAGTTTGTTGTGGGCTCTGGGCCTCCAGCTGGACTTGTGGGAGGCATTTTTTAAAAATAATTTTATTGAGAAACAAATAGCAATGAGACAGTTTCAAAACCAATTAGTAGGACAATTTCAATAATTAATACATTTCATATTATTTTCTTCTTAGTGGTTATTCATAGTACAAGATGCAGACAGGATATCCTGTCCACAAACACTATTAATACAAATCTTTCTATTCACTGAATTAAGAGAAAGTAGCTGTATATCTATCCTATTTTGTATATACAAAATGGCCCTTCATTTATATCCTCTTTTTTTTTTTTGTTTAGTTTTGTCAGATATGGGTATTCCATTGACATTTAAATATTTAGGTATGTGAATTCAGCAAAATACTCCAATGTAGTCCAGTAGTCTATAATAGTAGTGGATTATCTATAGGATTGGCAATGTCAGAAGTTGTTGACTTGAGCTTTTTACAGCTCAGCATATTAATACTGCTTTACTTTTTATACCTCATTTTCATACTTTTCTGCTGGATGGTTAAGACCAAGATAAAACAAGACCTATATAACAAAAAATGTAACTTTTGTATCTGACAAGGTCAGTCAAATCCCCTCAGGATTTAGCCTGAAACCCGGTACCACACTTTGTAGATCCTTTGTCAGTGTCAGCCATGTGGTTGAGTCATGGCCATTGCTTGACTAATTTACTCTCTGTGAAAGCCTGAGAGAATGTTTTCTCTCCATGTGACTCTCCTTAGGCACACTCTACATTATTGATCACTTTCCTCCGTGACCCCATAATCTCCTTGATCATAGTGTAAGAACTCAAAAGAAGAAATAAAATAGAAAGGTATAACACAATTAAAAGAAAAGCAAGAACTTAAGGATTAGATAATGAAGAGAGGGTAAGGAGAAAAGCTAGGAAACATGACAGGGGCAAAGCCATACATTTATATGACCAAGATGGTTAAGGTACTGATCCTGAGAATCTTCAGCAGGTTTTTGAAACTAGCAGTTAATTGGTAGGATTCTCACCCTGACTAACTGTATATGCTGGTACCTGTAAACTAAGCAACTGCACTGAAGATAGCAATGTGTAGTGGTAGGGTCATGCTTGGAACGCCTGTCATTCTGGTCTTCTTAATATGTACTGCTTGTTATGTCATACCAATTACTGCCATACTGTCTCTCAAGTAAATGTTTGTTTCAAATGAAAACAAGAGTCAAGAAAAAAAATGTCATAGGACTGTCCTCTTTGTGTAAAATAGGTTATTGTTTATTCTTAGTTTTTAAAATATTAAAATTTTTTTTTCTTCATATTCTGTAGGGACTTAAAGTTTAACATATCAGCACTTGATGGAAAATACTTGCTCCATGTTATGTTTAAGATGTTTGATAGTCAGACAGATAGTGAGGTTAAGCTTAACTGCTTATGTTGTAGGGTAATAATAATAAGCTGCTTTTCTGGAGGGTTAACAACTTAAGTTTGCAGACCAAATTAGAGAGAAAGAAGGGCTGCAAGGACAGCCAACATTTTGGCCCTAGCATTTTAAGGTCAGTGAAGACTCAGGACATAGGAGAACCTGTACTGTAATGTCATGTAACTCAGTTGTGGTGAGGCATTGTTATAAGCTGTAGGTTTTCATCTGGCTTCATGCAGAATATTGGGATCCAGGTCCTCAACTGGACTCTTCTTCTTCTTTTTTTTCCCAGAACCAGGGATTGAACTTAGGCCCTTGTGCTTGCCAGGCAAGCACTTGTTCTGCTGAGCCATCTCCCCAGCCCTTCAACTGGATTCTTTAGTGTTCAGGATTTGGATAGGTTTCTTGCACTTATTGTATAGAATTCTTTGGGTGATTCATTATAAAATAATCTTATAATATGTGTCATTTATTGTTTGCTTTGTAAAAACCCCAAACCATGCCGGTTATTAACTCAAAATTAACCTCTCTGAGACTCAGTTTGGTCAACTGTAAAATGAAGCTAATAACAACCTCACCAGAATGAAGACTCAGTGGATAGGGTCTCTAAACATTTTTGGAACAGGTGCTAGAGATTCAGGAAATTTCTCTCCTTCTTCCTTCTATGTGCTCTACACTTTGTCTGCTCTGTGGCCAGGAGGCTGCTTCTTTTCAAGGGTGCTGGGGCCTTTTCCAGCAGGGTGCAGTGCTGGCTGGCCTCGAGCATGGTGCTTCCCGGCAGGCCAGCAAACCTTTCCTACCTGCTGTACATGGGCCAGGCTGCACCCAAGTTTCTGGACTAAGAAGAAATGTGAAGCTCCCTGGCTAGAACGGAGATCATCTCTCTCCTCTCAGAAGCTTCCAGCATGAAGGCAGATGCTAGGGTTTAACCAACTGATGATGGTTGCCATTGAGTTCATTGAAACTAGGTGATTGTGTATTCTTTTCCAGGAAGAATAATACAGGGCAAGAACTCCCTAAACAAAGCCATGCAGAGATGTTGGAAAAGCCAGACAGAAGCATCCTCTAGAGAAACACAGGCAATTTGAAATAAGTGTTTTTTTTTTTTTTTTTTTTTTTTTTTTTCCTGGAGTTTGGTTTTAAAACCATGATTAAATCAATCACATGGAACTCTTTTTTCCATGATTTTTAAAAAATCTTTAAAACATAGCCATTCCTTCTTCATAAGACTGTTGCGAAGATCCAGTGAGATAATCATACATATTTGGAAAATTACAAAGCATGGCTTACCTGCAAGGGAAAGCTGGTTTCCTGTATTGAGTCACAAACCAATTAATGAGGCAATGCACTTTCTTGGGTGTGGGGCAGAGGCTCAGAGCACCAGGTGCATGTGGCAGAGCCCTGCTGCTTCCATGGGAGCTGCTGGGACTCTGTGCACCTTACTGTGCCTGTTAAGCTAATTACAGAGGCTATCTTGTGACCTTTTTCTCTCACATTTCTGACTTCCTTTCTCTACCTGTGGCAGACGCTGAGGATGAAGAATTAACCTCACAGAGATTCCCTCCACATAGGCTGTGAATCATAGATGCTTACTTCCCTCTTTACCCTAGTTATAGGGGACTTATTCCCTCTACGTTTCTGCAGTAGTGTCCCCTGCCCATTTGCTCAGACTTCTTCAGCTGTGGCTACATTTGCAAATCATGCTTATGTTGATGTTTTCTAGGGAAAAAGCAAAACTTTTCAGGCAGTGGAGTGTCAGTAATATTTAACAACTGTTTGTGTGTGTGTGTGTGAGAGAGAGAAATTTGTATACATGGCTGCAAAGTTAAAGCCTATAATTTACACATAACTATAAGAGTACAACACTTCACTGTAAATTCCATTTGGCTTTTTGATTTCACAGAACTTTTTGATGATTTGTGCCCAATTCTTGTGCTTATACACAATTGTTCCTATAATTACAATTGATCAGCAAGTATAACCCCAACATAAATATTGGATGATATTTTCCCTCTCATGCTATCTGGTAAGATGGAAGTGAAATCACCACCAATCTAGGCAGGGAAGCTTTCGGGAATGGGTGTTATTCCTTTGGGGGTAGCAAATAGTAATTTTTGAACACTAGAGGGATATCTCATTTTCTGTGCTATTATGAGCAGTTTTAATCTACTTTATTAGCATTTCATTTTATCACCTTCATACGTTTATATAATTGGCAACACAATAAATGATTTGTAGCTTGCATCAATTTCTATAGTGTAAATATCCCTCCTGCTGGCTACAAGTTACCAAGAAGATGGGGCTGAGCCTGGGGGGCGTCACTGTAGTCAGCATCTCTGCCACGCGGGGCGATAGGTGGATCGACCTCAGGAGCACAGAAAAGAGTCAAATATGGTCAAATAATAAGGTAGGGTTGGATGGTGAGCATCGGTGGGTTTTTTTTTTGTGTGTGTGTGTGTGTGGCTGGCTCAGCCTGCCCTGGGGGAGTGGCTGGCATGGCATGTGGTGCCGGGGATCCAACAGCTTTCCCCATTGCTTGCCTAAGCAGGCGCTTTAGACCACTGAGCTATCTTGCCAGACCCTGGCCTTTGTATCTAATATAACTAGAATCTAGTATTTTTATGATTTCATTTTTATTAAAGCCATTCATGCATTGGAATCTATTTAGGGTATAAAACTTGTGGTATGGACTCACTTTCTTGCTTTCCTCAACAGCTAATGAGTTGTTTGATGATTATCTGTATTTAATTTCTTAATTATAGTATTTTTCAAACATCGTCTCTGGAGTGGTTGTTACAATCGATCAACTTGCACTAACATATCGTTGTCCCTCTGCACCTACACCCTACAGGAGGATTCCTTTGTGGTGTGCAGTCTATAGGTTTGAACAAATATGGAGTGGAGTACACCCCAATTTTACTGTCATATGGAGTTTCACTGCCCTGAAAAATCCCATGTGTGTACTCTGCTGGCTCAGACCCAATCCAAAGTTGTTGAGGGAGAGGGGGACAGATTCATCAGTGGAGCTCAAACCTGTCCCCACCCACCTCTTTCCTTTCCACCCCTCTCCTCCACCCCTTAATTCTTCCTCTTGTTTAATACTAGTGTTCCTTCTGCTTTCACTTCATTACTTTTAGGTTCCATACATCAGGAAGACATTGTCTTTCCAAGCCTGTCTTGTTTCACATAACATATTCACTTCCAGTTCTATTATCCTGCAAATGAACATCATCTCATTTTTTTCTATAGATGAAAAATATCCAATTGTGCATATACAACATTTTTTTTTACCCATACATATGCGTTGATGGGTGTCTAGGCTGGACTACTGTGGGTTGTGCAGTTATCTTGGGAATACAGCTATCCCTCTTAATATGTCCTTTTTTGGAATATTTTATTGAGAAAGAAATAGCAATGAGACAGTTTCAAAACAGGTTAATAGGACAGTTACAATAATTAATACTGTTGTCTTCATAGTAGTTATTTAGAGGACAAGATGCAGACATGATATCTTGAGGAAAGTGATCAACAGTGGAGAGTGTGCCCAAGGAGAGTAACCTGGGGAGAAAACCTTCTTTCAGGCTTTCACAGAGAGCAAATTGGTCAAGCAATGGCTGTGACTCATCCACATGGCTGACACTGACAAAGGATCTGCAAACTGTGGTACAAGCTTTCAGGCTAAATAAATCCTGAGGGAACTTGGCTGACCTTGTTAGATACAAAAGTTACATTTCTTGTTATATAGGTCTTGCTTTATCTTGGTCTTAATCATCCAGTGGAAAACTATGAAAACAAAGTATAAAAAATAAAGCCATATTAATATGCTGAGCTGTAAAAGGCTCAAGTCCTTTGGGTATATACTCAGTAGCAATATATCTGGATCAAAGTTTTAGTCTTCGGAACAACTTCCACACTGATTTCCATAGTGGCTGTGCTAATTTTACATTTCCAGCAGCCGTGTAGAAGGGTTCCTATTTCACGACATCCTTGCCGAATTATTATTTCCGTATTCACAACTGCTAGTCATTCTGAATGGCGTGAGATGGAATCTCAATGTAATTTTGATTTTCATCTCCCTTAGTGGCTGTAAGGAATTTTTCTGTTGAGTATCTGTTTTCATATGCTTATTGGCTATTTGTACTTCTTCTGAGAAATGTCTGCTCAATTCATTTGCCTATTTACTTATTGGGTTATTTGATTTTTGGTGTTAATTTTTTTGAGTTCTTTATATAGTCTATATATTAATCCTCTGGCAGAAGAGTAGCTAGGAAGGATTTTCTCTCATTCCACAGGCTGTAAATTCACTCTACGGTATCCTATGCTGTGCAACCCTTTTTAATTTGAT
>PVKA01014383.1:0-52567 GCA_004027165.1 Ctenomys sociabilis
CAAAAAAAAAAAAAAAAAAAAGACATTATATTTGCTTCCATTTTTCAACTTTCTTTCCATGAAAGCCAACTTTTATTACATGGATTCCTTTTGGGCCTGTAGTTAACCAGATCTAACACAGTAAGTTCTGTCTTAAGGAACTTAGATGTAAAGAAACCCAAACTTAAAATCTAGAGAAAATATGAGGAAGTTCTTAGTAGAAGATAGTTTTAGAACTGCAAGTCAAATACCTCCAGAATTTCTTTTAATAACTGCACCATAATAAAAATTTAAAAATCCATCCACATGGATCAAACTTCAAAAGCTATGAAGGCTACATGGAATTTGGTGGTACCTCAATTTATGAGCTTACATCTTTCCACAATTCTAGTCATAAGCCAAAATGGATAAGAACTCAGTCAAATTTCACATGAGATCAGCACGGAACCTAAACACTGAATTTGATTCAGTTCTCTTCCAATTTGGTTTGCTATCAGAATTGTGGCAAGAATTAAGCTTGTGAATCAAAATACCACTGTACCATCAAGCTCTCCTCCTCCTCCAGTTCCTGCCACCAGTTTCCCCTCCTGCTGCATGCTTATTATCAGTCTTGTGGTATCTGTGCCTGAGATCTGTTTATCCATATCCTGGCCCCAGTTTTTCTTCCTCATTGTTATGAGTATTTCTCATTCATTATGAGAAGTTGTCATTTTTTTTTTAAACTGACAGCAAGCAAAGTTCTACTGTAATTTTAGGTTTTCAGGCCTGTAATCATCTGTAGTGGGGAAACCCTCCCCCTCCCTACCCTGCTGACCTACTTCACTGCTGAGGGGAGCAGCTGGAGTGTCTACAGCCTGCAGCACTGTGTCTGGGAAAACATCGAGCAGCCCCAAGTATGTTCTGCAGTCACCCTTGGAGTCCTAGCACTGTACTCCCTGCCAGCCTTTTCTGCCACCAAGGGAAGGATATTTGGAACAAGTAATTCAGGAGCCACTTACCACTGAGTCCCTGAAATATGGCTCTGAGGCTAGAGATGAAACTTTTCAGTTAAAATGTAAATAGCCACATATGGTTTGTGGCTACTGTACTGTATTGAATAGTCAAGCCCTACAGAGAGCCAAGACTTCCCTGATGAAGTAGGAATAAGATGCCATGCCAGGTTACCTACACTCAGACGAGAGTAAATCCCCTGGCTTGAGCAGTTCAGGCTCTGTGAAGGCACTACCTGGCAGCAAGGTATTTTAGCCATTGTGGCCACCTCCCATTCTACCACTGGAAGGCCAGTTTATTAACCACAGTAAAACTCTTTTTTGCCACAGGCTATTCCATAACTAATCCCTGATGGGAACCATAGTGTTTGATTTGGCACTGTCCACTGAGCTCTGGGCAAGGTTCCTTGCTACATTTAAGACAGCTGCTCCACCATCCACCCTAGGTCTGGTAAAAATGGGAGAGTGGGAAGCACCTCCTTCTAATCTGACAACCCTCGCATTTGGCAGGGAACGTGCTGTACTGTTGCCTCTGTATACTACCACATCTTAAGGACTTAGGGACAAAAGGAAAACTGCTGGAGAGACAGTATTATAGAATATGGAAGTTCAAAGCATAGTTTCAAAATCTGCACCAAGACTTTTGAATAGAGAACTAATAGTCGATGAAGGTACAAACTCTGACCAGCAAACACACCACTTCTGACATGCTACAGGATGACACATGCTTTTCCAAGACTCCTCTGTTAGGCATGGCCAAGCTCCCAGCTCCAAGTATGAAACTGCACATCTGGGGTGAAAGCAATGCCACTCGGCAAAGCTACTGTTGAACTGAGAGCCTACAGTATGTCTACTAGGGCCTTTAGTTCCTGTCCAGCAAAGGTAGCTGCTGTTGACAATAAAATAGTATTGAAACTCCACTAGTTAAGTCACTGAGAATCCAGGAAGATGTGCTTTGAGGAAACATTCCGAAGCTTAAACCCCAGGAATCCCACAGACTGTTCTACTTGAAGACTAGAGCCTCAGGCAGCTTGAGAGTACACTTCCCACGGACTCTCCATGAAGACTGCTAAGCCAAAAGGTCAGCGCTTGCTTTGATGAGCAGTTCAGCACACCTGTGTTTACGTCGCCCACAGTGGCTTGTTTGTAGTGGCTGTAAATGAATAACATCTCTTGGTCTGATGGCTGGGTCTTGAGACGCTTAACCTCCTCTGCAGCTTTCTCAAACTCTGCCTAAGTGGGAAGAGGGGAGAGAAATGAGGGCCATCTCTCAGTGGGCGATGACAGGAGTCCTGGCTCTGCCTGAACTGTATACCTAGGGACAGGAGGAGAAGATGGAAAAGTAGCCCTTCTCTCCCCAGGCAGGCCAGGAGAAGCAGCTCCTTCAAGCGTCTCCTCCTTCCTCCCCAGGGCAGCTAGATCCAGTAAAACAAGAAGGGGAAGCACAGCCACTCTCTCATTCAATCCCCAATTACTCTTTGGCACTGCCAGGACAGCAGCCGGAAATGGAGCACAGGAGGCAGGCCAAGGCTTGGCCCCAGTGGTGTGCATTTGGAAAAGCAGCATGGGAAGCTGACCTATGGACAGGGGGTGCACAGTGGGCCCAAAACAGTTGATAAGGGGTCTGGCAGCCAATGCAGGGATGTTAGCTCCAGGAGCCTCCCCATCGTCCCTTTCTCTAGGGCTTGGGAGTTCAGCGCTGACCTCTGTCCCAGTGCCCAGATTGGGGGAGGCTGATGGGAGGAGCCAAAGGTCATTCCCTACTGCTCAGTCTGGACAAGGGGCTACCCTGGAATGCAGAGGAAAAGGCCTCTGGGTTATTTTCCCGGGCCACGATTCTTCTTTTTAGCACGTTAGGCATTTGACTTCTACTTCCCCTGACCTCCAAACTCTGCTGCGGCTTCCTTAGGTCCCTACTTCGCAGACGCCGACTCTGTCCTTCCAGATGTAGGATTCTGTTCTTGCTCCTCTAACTCGTTTAGCCTCCAATTGCTCCTTTCTACCCGGACCCTTGCTTCCAACCCGACTGCCTCACCATGAAGTCCACCCTACGGGCAACTTTCCAGCAGTTGGGGCATGGGTAGTTTACTTTGAATCTACCCCCCTCAACCAGAAAGTTCTGCTCAGAACGCTCTGAGCAAAGCATCAGGGCTGGGCATGGGTCCAGGAGCAACTGCGGGACATCAAAGGGACAATCGGAGGGCCCCTACCCCGGCCACCGTCCCCGCTGCACCTTCGCGGCTTGGCTAGGTGCGCGCTGTACCTGAGACATGCTGGCTGGGTTACAGGAATCCTGCAAAGTTCGCGTTGGAGACGAGGAGCAGGAAACAAGGGCGTAGGAGCTGACTGGCAAGCGCCTTTAAAAGCACAGCCCCAGCGTTCCAACCTTGCTCGGGCGAGCTGCAGCAGCCAATCAGAAGTCGGTGCTCTTTTGGGGGCGTGCCTAGCAGCAGCGGCGGCGCCAGTCTTGTCCCAACCTCCAAGAGCCTTACTGCGCATGTGCTTCCTGGAGCCGCTGGGGAAGCCGGGAAGAGGTAGGGAGAGCCGGGAAACCGGCTGGGGCGGCCCTGGCGGTGCTGGAGGGAGGGCGGCGGTTATGTGAAGTTCAGACCTGGGCAGCTGTGGAGGGCAGCCCTTGGGGTAAAGGGGAGAGGCCGAGGCCGAACAGTAGGCTTTGGTGTTTGGTTCTCCCACATCTCTTTCCGAACGTGAAGAGGCCGGAAGTTGCACAAGTAGATTCTCAAGTCTGGGGAGGGCGAGTGAGACCGGTGGCGGCTGACCGGGGTGTAGGGGAGGTCCCCAGGAAGGTTACCCGGGCAGCCCGGCCTTTGGGAACTTCTAGTGCATTCTTTGACCTGCTGATATGTCTTGTGCTCTCAGTGCTGTACCGTAACACATTTGTGGTTGTGGGGCGATGCTCACCTGACGGGTTGCAGGTGCAGACCTTTGTCGAGTGATTGCCTGCTTTATAACATGTTTACTGAACTCGTGTGGGCTAACTTGCACTGCTGCACCTTGGGGTACAGCAGTGGCCCAAAGGAAGACCTGCAATCATAGAATCAATAGCTAATAAGTGCAGTAAGACTCTGCAGCTTAAGTTTTGCATAGGGAGGAGGTGTTAAGAGAAGGTGCTGAGGAAGTTCCGCCAGGGAGGGAGGCAGCATTCAGGCAGAGGCATGTGAAGTAGGGCAAATGGGAATGAGGGAGACCTAGGAGGAGGCTGGAGAGGTGAGGGGCTGCCCACCTGACCCAGAGGATGGCCATTCTGGGCACTTGCACTTTTATACTCTGAGGTGGGATGAAATCAGAGGGTTTTCAGGAAAGATGGTGAGATGAGGTGAAAGTCTCCGTGATGTTACAGAGGCTGATTTTTAAGGACGCAGGAGCAGCAAAGGTGGATGGAAGATTTTGAAAAGTGTGATGGTCAGGAGGCAAAAGACAGAAATTTCCCAAAGAATTTTCACTCAGTTTCTAAGGTGTTGGCCAAGGGAGGGAATTGATAGAAAATTGTCTACAGCTCATTAAAAAATTACTTTGAATTCCGAATTTGCAACAGAAGGCCTGGACTACAGATCACCACTCCACTATTTTTGACACTTCCCACTCCCCCTCCCAGTTGTAAGCGTTTAGGCCTGAAGGCCTTAGCAGCTTGCAGAGGCTAGTTACTAACTTACGAAGGTCAGCCTTTCTGAAGTGTTTGGGATGAAGTGGGACTGTAATTATAGAGAACAAGTCTAGAGTCGTAGTTTTGAGAACTTTTTTTTTTTTATAGTAGGCAAAACTAAATTAACAAAAATCTTGGAGTTATACTTGGAAAAATTGCATTCGAAGTGTAAGACATGTTGGTTTCCATGTAGTCCAAAGTGTCGAGGTAGGAGTATCAAATTTTGAGGCCAGATTGGGCAGTTTAGAGAGACACTGACTTAAAATAAATAAGTAAAAGAAATAAAAATCAGGAGGGCCAGTCAGATGGTTCAGAGGACTAAAGTGCCTCCTTAGGCAGGCGCAGGGACGAGGGTTCAGTCCCCAGCATGCCATACCAGTGCTTGGGAGACTGAAAACAGGAGAATCACTATGAATCCAATCTGTAGTGAGACCCTGTAGACCCTGTACTAAATACATAACTAAGGTAAAAAATTAAAATTCAGGAGATGCAGCTCAGTGGTGGAGGGCTTAATGCCCTTGGGTCTAATCCCCAATACTGGAAAAGGAGTAAAAAAAATGAAAGGCCAGGTTTCTTCTGCAGGAATAATTCTGTGCTATTTTCCTTTTGGGGGCAGGGCAATACTTAAGCTTTGAAAATATTAGTTGGCTTTGATAATGTATTTTGCCTTATCATTTGTAAAAGAGTGATTATTGTGGGTGAGTTTTGATTGGAGCTAAGCCTTGTAGAAAATAAAGCAAGTGGGAGCTGCGACACGAACTAGGCAGTCTCCAGTTCAAATAGGATCAATTTGGTTGCTTGTTCAGAGTACACTTCGCTGGCCTTCAGAGGATTTTTTCCATGTGATTTTTGGAATCAGATGAATCTATAAAAGTTGTTTGAAACAAAGAAGTATAGTGCAAGAACTGCAGATTCCAGGGATCAGAGTGCTAAATGATGAGAAGAAAGAGGATTTTTCCAGAGTTCAAATAGCTGAAGGCATGCTTTAAAATAACACAACACCACATGCTCTTCTGCTTCCTTTCCTCAGTTCTCAGTGACCTGCATCTATGGAGCTCTCTACTTGGTTCTTCTCTGGGGATGTGGAATAACCTTTAGCTTTTAACATAGAGATGATAACAAGCTGGCCTCTGGGATCTCCTTGTCTCCCTTCCTCTTCTGCCTTCCCTCCTGGTCTTCTACTCTCCCATCCTCCCTTCCTTACCCGCTTACCCCCACCCTTTTTTTAAACTTAGAATCACAACTCATGCAAGGTAAGTGTTCTAATACTAAACTATACCCACAGCCTTTTTTAAAATCTTATTTTGAGATGTTCTGGCTAAGTTGCTAAGTCTCACACCTGAAATCTTCTTGCCTCAGTCTATATACACTAGCTGGAATTTCGGGTATGTGCCACTATGCCTGGATTGAGATTTTTTTGTCTTATATTTTTATAGGACTGCAAGGCATCTTTATTGTTTATAATTCTGATTAAGTTCAAGATCCTTAACTCTGTTCATGTCTTCATGAGCAAAAAATACATGTAATTATTTCATTTATAATTATTTTAATTTGTATTCTCTGACCTTTCTCTTCTCCCTAAGCGAAGGAGGATAGATATCACTGTATATTCGTCACTGCTTTATCCCCAGGTTCCTGGCGCTTAGGAAATTCAACAGATGGCTGTTGACTGAACGAAATACTTTTTTATTGTTCCTTCTGATTAGCTGTGAATTTAGAAACCAACTAAATCTGTGAGAACAGAAGATGACACTGTGAGCTTGAATAAGCAGATAACTCAGGTACAGAGCACACTAATCTCTTGTTACCACTCCTAGCTTTGGAAGCAGAGGGCCTGGAGGGGAAATGGAAGGTGGGGAACTTGACCAGCCAACTTGTCAGCCGCCTCAACTCAGCCAGTCAAAGGAGAGGCCATTGCCTAGCATCTATGTGATATTGTTTGGACCCAGCAAGACTTCACTTGGTGGCTTTCATCTTAGAGCCAGATTAGCAAGATACATTAGCAGGTGAAAACAGTTCTTGCCCAGTTGGTGTGAATAATACTTCAATATTAAGTTTCTGGATATACACTAAACCTCTAATTTCTAAAAGTAACCTAATCATTAAGAAATAAACTATGGTTACAAGAGAGCTTTCCTGGAAGGCAAAGCCATTCACAAATGATGAACTAAATTCATTCTGTATTGGTTTCATTTTCTTCAACTGTGGCTACTGTGGCAGGACTCCAGCTGAGTTAGGAGGAGACTAGTGTGTTTTAAAGGCAAAGAGGCATTTGGGAAATGCTCCTGGGATAGGAGTGGGAAGAGATGGTAGAGACATGGGTTCTGTGAAGGCTAAGGTTGATGAGAGCTGGGCATGACTTGAGAGGGCAGCATAGCTTTCCTTATAACTAGGAGGGGGAGGCCTGGCAGCTGGAAGTGTTAGGAAGCCTTCTGTGTTGTTCTTCCTTGAGGTCATCATATTTAGAGGAGTTATAGCAGGGTATTTGTAAGGGAAGAGTGAAAGTATGTGTGGCATATCCTTGTGTATCTTGTTTTCCTTTTCCCCTTTCTGCCCAGGCAACATGGCAGAGAGTGGGGATATAGTAGGATTAGTCATCCACTGGTCAGATCATGCCTGTACTCTGTTTAGAAATATTTATAATCATTTGCAAGAATACAGGCATTATGGGAAATATCTTAAGTTCACACTGTACTGCAGTTTTGTTCATGGTTTATATCAAGATGTCCCTCCAGAAGCCTTATGGATGGGGCTTTGGGGAGGTAACGTGGGCATGGGATGCTTGTCAGTGGGTTAACCTACTGATGACTTTATAGCTTCATATGAGGTTGGGAAGCACAGTCTGGGTGGAGGAAGCAGGCCACTAGGAGTGTATCCTGGAAGGGTCTGTCTTCACCCTGTCTTGATCTCCTCTGCCTCCTGGGGTTAATGAAATGAGCAGCCCTCCTCAGCTGTGTCCCTCAGTCCTGCTGAGAGTCTCCCCCTGTACTGCTTTGGAGCCAGCTGATTATAGACTGAAATCTCTACAGAGTGTGAGCCAAAACAACATCCTTTATTTTGTAGATGTTGGTTATTGTGTTTGGCTGACAGGATAAGACAAATTCTTATTCATCATTATAAACATACATTTTCTTCCAAGTCAACATTGTCGTCTCTGTCTTTGCCTATTTCTGTGGCTCCTAGTTGGTGTGACAGCACTTGCTAAGTGCTTCTGTACTAAGTTGTTAGAGTGAGCTCTTTCATCACATGTGAACAAGGAAATTAAAAATACTAAAATCTGGTAGCAAGTGGTTTGCTTGATAGTTCTTTGGGAGGATAATGCCATTTAAAAATTATTTTGAGATAATGCCATTTTAAGAAAGCCTTAACTTATTTTACATGGACTGTAAATTCAAATGTGGCTGTAAGAGATAACATGTGGAGATCCTATGTACCCGCCACCCAGTTCCTCCTCCTAGTAATGGCTATGGTTATTTCTTAAACATCTTTATGCAGTGGGTAGTGGTATTGGAAGGTGAAAACTAATGGGACGCCCTTATGTTGTTAGGAGCATGCTTTTGAGGGTTGTGGGACCCCAGTCTCAACTGTCCTGCTTCCTATCTTGTGATGTGACCACTAGCTCCAATATGCTGTCCTTATGTTCTGCCCTTGGCAAGTGCCCAAATATGACTTAAATATCCATTGTTGTGAGCCATAATAAGCAACTTATTTCATTAGCCCTTGTTAGATATTTTGTTACAGTAGTGCAAAAGTGATTAATGTAGTAACATCTTGCAAAATCTTATGTACATAAGATAATTACTACATTGGTGCATTTCAGTAAAATAATAGAACATTTCCAGTATCAAGGATCCCTTGTTTGCTCTGTTACAGCCATAACCACTTCTCTCCAACTTTTCCCTCACTTAGTCCTCATTTCAAGAAGGCTACTTAAGGGATAGGGAGATAGCTTAGCTGCATGACTGCCTCTCTGGCAAATGCAAGGTCTTAAGTTTGATCCCCATTATGAGAAAAAAGAAGAGAATGATATGTAAATGAAAGCATGCACTGTGTAACACACTCTGGCAATTCATTTAGGCAGTTAAGTGCGCCAATAGCTGGTTTCTTTTTATTGCTGAGTAGTAGCCCATCACCTGGGTTTCTGTTTGTTTAACCATTACCTTGCTGAGGACATTGGAATTTTTCCTACTTGAGATTATTATGAATAAAGATAGCACTGATTAATTAGTATAGAACTTTATGTGAACATTTTTGTTTTTTCTGGAAGAAGTCATCAATTGTGGTCCATATTTTAACTCCATGTTTAGTTTTGTAATGAACTGCTATATTAATCTCCAGAGTGGTTACACCATTTTACAGCCCTCTTAGCAATCAGCGAAAGAATTATTCCACATCCTTATAATCCTTTGACTTACCACTGTTCTTTTATTTTAGCTATTTTTATAGTTGTATGGTGACACTTCATTGTGGTTTTAATGTGCACTTCCCTAATAGCTAATGATTTTGAGTCTTTGCATCTTTTTGTTTTCCATCTGTATTTTCTTTGTTTTTCCTGTTTTTATGCCCATGAACTTTTTTAGTTCATTTTTTAAAAATTTATTTATGTATTTTTATTTGGCACAGGTAAATAAATATAGCTCAGATTCACAGTGATCCTCCTGTCTCAGTCTCTGTAGTGCTGAGATTACAGGTGTGCACCACCACATGGCATATACTGGGGAATCAAACTTGGGTCCTTGCTCTTGCCAGGCAGGCCAAAGTCATATTAAGTTTCAGCTCCTGACATAGCATGGCACAAAATAAACTTTCCTATTCCAAAAGATAGAAATAGGATAGTCAGAAATTGGGCTAAAGTAAGACCAAAATAAAGCTGGGCAAATAGTGGGTCCCATATGGCCATGTTCAGCATCCAGGGTAATCTGTCACAAGACATGAACTCCAAAGGCTTTGGTGCCAGGCCCATGGTACTACCACTGGGTAAAGTGCTCATAGTTTCTGTCCTGGGCCAGCTTTGCTCACACTTTGCAGCTTACTCAGACAATCCATGTTCTTGGGTTCTTCAACCTTTGGTGGTGTGCATTGCACTCTCAGCTTCATAGTTACAGGTTCACACGCTGCTTCCTTAGGGCCATACTGGCTGGCTTCCCAGGACTTCAGTCTGGATGGAAGGCTTCCTATCCTACAACTCTTTCATCCTACATATGTCTAAAACAAGTACCACATGGACGGTTGGAGCAGTAGCCAGGTTTCCATCTCTTGGTGGGAGAGGTTGAGTGCCTGGATTGCTGAGCACAGTGAACCCAATCCAGAGAATTTTCTAGGTCTTTTCCATTCTGGAGTGTGACATTCTAGAGCTCTATGCTCAAAGCAGAGTCTTTTACTTATGAAATTGCAAAGAGTGGAGTCCTGTCAGTTCTTGTGATACCTCAGGCCTCTTCTATTTTCTTGTTTTGAAGTACTTGGCTTATTAAGACTAATCTTTCCAGCAGTTAAGGTCCTGCTCCAGGAGTCTGCACCTTGTGTTGTCTTTCTGGCCAAACTCAAAACTTTTAAAATCATTTTGCAGGGCTGTTTGTTCTTGATTTTCAAGGTATTTGCTAGCCAACACCCCTAGCACTACCTCAATATTAGAAGACCTTGCATTTTCCTCAGCCAGATTGACTAGTCCACTGCCATTATTCTCAGTTTCCTCCAGTGTCTCTGGATATGGGCGAAATGTAGACAAATTTTCTGGTAGAACAACACACATGGCATGCAGTCAACTGCCAAAATAGTCCTTGTTCCCAACTGAGAACTCTTGAACCTGGTCATTACCAGCTGAATTTCTATCAGCATTCTGGTCTCCTGGGCTCTGACCAGCATCTCCCATTAAGCTGAGGTGGCAGCTTCTTTAGCCAGGATCTTCAAACCTTTCCAGACTCCTCCCACAAGCCAGTTCCAAAGGCTTGTAAACTATACAGCCAGCTCGCATCACAGCAACAACCCCTCTTCTCTGGGGCCAAGGTTTGGCTTAGTTACTTTCTTGATGGGACAGAATACCCAACACTCACAAGTTAAAGGAGGAAAGGTTTATTTTGCCTTATATTTTATAGAGATTTTAGTCCATTGCTGGCTTGAAGGCAGGGCAGCATGGCAGAGGAAAAACAGTCCATGGCAGGGGAGGCTGGAGGCAGCTCAGTAGGGAGCCTGCCTTTTCCTTTTTTATTGCCTTCAAGCTACAAGCCTATTGATTGGTGCTCCCCATAAAGGGTGGGCCTTCCCACTATCCACAGCCAGAACAATGGTAAAACAGTCAGTAGACTAACCCAATTATCACATACCGGTGAACCAGTCACTTCCCAAAACCCCCACCAATAAGCACACGAGGGTTTGTAGGGACATCTCCGTGTAAGCTATAAGAATACAGTATGCTTCTCAAAGTCTTTAGTTTCTTATGTCAATTTTTAAAAATGTATCATTTATTTAATTAGGTTCTTAGAAATTTAGAACACTAATTTATGAGGATAAATTCTGTTTGTCAGAGTAAAAATGGATTACAGGTAATCCCCCAGAACTGAGGAACAGCTTTGATTTTTTGCTAAAATCTGTGAGTCTACTGTGCTGCTCTGAAATCTTGTATCTTTCTTTTTCAGTGTTGAAGATCCCACTCTCCTGGTATCCGGGTTTCCACAGCTTCTTCTTGAAGGAAGCATCAGTAAGGTGTTTGGAGATTTTTCACTTTGCTGATAGGAATTTTTGTAGAATTAGCAATGACACATTTCTGTGTTCTTCATAGAGGAACACAAGGCTAAGGCCTCTTACCTCTGTGATGCCCGGTGAGGATGATCAAGATGGTGCCAGGAGTGATGCTAGCTCAAAGTGTCCTCACATGCTGACTTAAGGGTTTCGTGTTGTGGCTCAAAAGCTTTCGAGGCACATCTTCAGTAGGATAGTATCTAGGTATTTTTTGAAGCTTAGCCACCTAGTTACCTCCATTCTTGTCCCCACTGACTGGTTTTGTGATGCAGTAACAACTTTCTCTTTCTTCTCAACCTTTGATTTAGCAGCTGTGTACTTTCTCATGTGCAAAGCCTTTCTGGAATACGTAGCAGATCAGAAGTATCTACCAATTCCTCTAACCAGAACAGGATTTTGTCTGCCCTTTCTTGGACTTTTTTGTCTTCACCTTACCTAACAGTACCACTGGCAGAAGCCTTGGCTTCTGGTTTCTTCTCTTTTGTGTCTGGCTTCTCAGTTTTTTCACCTACCATCTTGCAAGATGGGAAAGAGGTACATCAGTATTTTGTAGTTTTCAGCCTTGTTACATTTATACCTAAATACAGTATTTGCTTTAAAGTGATTGTACATGGTATTGTATTTTTAATTATGACCACATGTAAATTGCTAGTTGTTACAGCCTGTATCTAGATGATTTAGATATTCTCCCAAAGCTTCATGTGCTCTATAGTTGGGGTTCTTCAGAGTTGGCTGATTCTAGGCTTTATGAATATGAATTAAAGATATACTGGATTAGGCCCCTCACTGGATTAACACAGTTCTGGGTGTGTCGGAAGAGATTTACTGAAGAAGGAAGCCCCACCGTACATGTGGTGGCACCAGTCTAGGTTTAAGGCTCGCTGTTTGCTGTCCTCTCTCTGCCCTTGCAGGGGCTGTTTCTTTTCTGCCCTGCATCTCTTCCATGCTGCTCCACCTTGGAGCAAGCTGGCGAAGGACTGAGATCTCTATGAAATGTGACCAACAGTAAACCTTGATTTGTTTTAACTTTGGGTGTTGGATATTTTGTGTCAATAATGGGAGAGTAACTAAGACCCTAGTACCTAGACATGTAGTTGATTTCTGTAGTGTAGGTCCCGTGACTGTGGTGCTGCATGTGCCTTTGGTTTTTTTAAAAAATGAGATAAAGTTCATATATTAGCAAATAACTTATTCTAATATTAAACATTAATGTCCACTGACATGTCCCTTCCCGGTGGTGTGCAGCAATCACTCCTATCTTATTCCCCCTAAAAGGAACTCTCTATTCATTAAGCACTCCTTCCCTGTTGTTCCTTCTTAGTCGCTGATGAACACTGGCCTACTTCTGTCTCTGGATTTCTCTCCTCTCCAATGTTCATATGAGTCATACAATACATGACCTTTGTGTGTATTTCCTGGTTCATGATGTTTTCAAGGTTCATTCACATTCATTTCATTTCTTTGGTTAAAACTATTCCATTGCATGGGTGTACTGTGTTTTATTTATACATCAGTTAATGGGCATTTGAGTTGTTTCTTCCTTTTGACTATTGCACATTTTGCAATTATGACTATTTGGTATGAATATATTTGTTTGAAAACTCTTTTTCCTCACTTCTTTCTTCTCCTCCTCCTCTTCTTCCTCCTTTTCTGCCTCCTTCTCTTCTTCCTCCTTCTCTTCTTCCTCCTCCTCCTCTTTCTTTTCCCCTTTTGTAGTGCTGCGGTTCTGGGGATACAACTGAAGGCCTTTCTCATGTAGGAAAGTACTTTCTCTTTGAACTCCACCCCAGGCTTATTTGCTTGAATAATATCTTAGTCACTTTCTTGTCACTGAGACACAATACATAAAGGAGGAGATGTTTGCTCAAGTCATGGTGGCAGCTAAGTGGAGAGAAGGAGAGGAGGTACAGGTGGAGACAGAACCTTTGGGGTCATGCTTCATTTGGGGTGATATACCTCTTCTAGCCAGGCCTTCCCCTCCTTGACAGCAAGTTACAATGCCCCTATAATCTAATCACCTTCCAAAGGTTCTGCCAGTGATCACATGAGGCTTTAGGGGAATACCTAGATAGAAGCCATAGCAAATAAATGCCTGCTTTTAGTTCTCTTCCTTTTGGTTAATGTTCTTATAAAGATAATCTCCTTTTCACTTTTTACCTTCAACTTTTACCTTGTCTGCATTATTATATTTTTGTAGACATAACACAATGGCACCATGTTCTTAAATCTATTCTGTATCTTTCAGTGATTGTATTTAGATTTAATGTAATTATTGCCATATTAAGATCATTTTATATTTTATTTCTTCTGTTCATTGTTTTCCATTTGTTTTTTTTCTTATACCTTTCTGTTGATTGCTTCATCATATTTTAATATGCCTTTTTGATTTATCTGTAGTTCTTTTGGTGTTTTAACTGTATAGCTTTTGTAGTGGTTACTCTTGATATTATATATTCTGTCACAGTCTCCTAGTTTTATGATTTATATGTAGCTGTCTTTCTAAAGCCTCATGTACTATAGGTGGGGTTCTGGGGAGGCAGCTGGATCGTGTGTGCATGATGGTTAACAGTGAGTTAGTCCCCTGATATATTTATAGCTAAATGGGACTTGGAAAGTGAAGCCTGGTTGGAGAAGGTGGGTCACCAGCATGTGTCCCAGAAGCGTGCATCTCCTTCCGTCCCTTGATATTCCCGCTCCAGCATCATACCATAAGTAAGCCTCTATCATGTCCCTGTGCCATGCTGCCCTGCCTTGGAGCCATCTGACTATGGACTGAAACCTCTGTAAACTGAGAGCCAAAGTACACCTTTCCTATACTTTGTGGTTGTTGGGTATTGTGTCTTATCCAGGAGAAAGAAATTAAGGCAGATTTTGGTGCCAAAGAAGCAGAGTTGTTGCTGTAACATTTTCTGAGCATGGTTCAGAAACCTTGGGAACTGTCTTGTGAGAGGAGTGTGGAAAGCCGTGGAGATGCTGGCTGAAGAGGCAGCCCTAGTGTTTTTTCTGGCATCGTGTTGCCAAGACCAACTGTAGAATTTACCTTTTAAATAGTATTTTCAGATAAGTGCAATGAAACTGTTTATTTTTTATAGTGGGTCAGATGCTTTATTAGTAAAATATAATGGGTAGCTCTTGGCATAATTCATAAGGCACTTGCTTAGTCTTGGCTCTGCCATTTGTGTGTGTGTATTTTTTTAGGGATGGGTCTACAGGGTGTTCAGGGTCTCACTACTAGATCAGACTTGTAGTGACCCACCTATTTACAGCCTCCCAAGAGCTGAGATTACAGGTGTGCACCACCATGCCCAGTCTCAACTGCCATCTCAGCACGCCCCCCCACCCGGGGGGGGTGCAGGGCTGGCACTACAGGCCCTAGGGATGGATTCCCGGCCCTTGTGCTGGCTTGCAGGGGCTTTGGCTCTGCTATTGAATTAGCAGCATTATTCCTCATTCACACATTCTTCCTTTCCTCATCTGCAAAATGGGAGTAATTATTCCTACTTTGCTGGATTGTTGAGTGAGGATTATAGGCAATGTATCAGAAGCACTTGGCACCATGTTTATATACGAGGTAGCTTATCTGTAATGCAAATTTCTTAAAGTAGAAACCTTGATTCTTATCATAAAATCATATAATATGGGATTGTGGCTTTTTCATTGACTCCATTATACTGTGCTGGAAACGACTTCATTTTTAATGTTAGGATAATAGACATTTGCATCAATTTTGGGAGTGGGGCTTGGAAATGAGTCTTCACTGTAATTGTGTCCATATTTTGATGAATAGGTTACTTTCAAAATGAAAGTTTTACTTTAAACAAAGAATCATAATATTAAAATTGCCCCGACTCATGCCCCTGCTTGCCCTCCTCACTGGTCCTCAAGAGCCCCTTTCACTTATGTGATTGCAATTTAGCATTTGTAATGATTTCCGAGAGCTGTTGGAACAGAGTATCCAAACCACAGTGGCTTAAAACAGCAGAAATGTACTGTCTCCTGCTTCTGGAATCCAGCTGCCAATGCCAAGATGTCTATAGGCTGGGCTGAGGGCTCTGAGAGCGAACCTGTCCTATGCCTCCTTCCTATGTACCAGTGGTCCCAGTATTCTTTGGGTTGTGGATGAATTGCTCCCCATGTCTTCCCATGGCATTTTCTCCTTATGCCTGTCTACACACGGCTGCCAGTTGTAATGAATTAGGGTTTTACACTGTCTTAATCTGTTTGGGGTGCTGTCACAATAGCAGTGGCTGGGTAGCTTGTAGGCAACAGCAGTTTGTTTCTCATAGCTCTGAAGGCTGCATCATCCCAACATCAAGGTCCTGGCAGACTGGTGTCTGATTAGTATCTGCTTTTTAGTTCATAAATGGGATCTTTTGTCAACTATGTCCTTATGTATTAGCAGGGGTAAGACAGCTCTCCAGGCCTCCTATGAGATGCTAGTCCCAAGTGCTGGGAAGATGGCTCAGTGGAATAAGTGCTTCCCCGCCAAGTGCAAGGGGCTGAGTTCAATCCCCAGTTCTTTTTTTTTTTTTTTTTTTTTTTTTTTTTTTTTTTTTTTTTTTTTTTTTTTTTTTTTTTTTTTAGTTTTTCTTTTCTTTCTTTCTTTTTTTTTTTTTGTACACAGGGTCTCCCTATGCAGCCCACATTCATAGTGATCCTCCTGCCTTCTGCCTCCCTAGTGCTGGGATTGCAGGTGCACGCCACCACGCCCGGACTCCAATCACTGGCTCAGCGCACCCGAAGGCAGGGCCAGCGCGGCAAGCGGAAGCAGGGATCGAACCCTGGGTGCTGCGCTTACCTAAGCAAGCGCTTAGTCCGCTGAACTATACCGCCGGCCCTCAATCCCCAGTTCTGAAAAAAAGGAAAAAAAAGAAAGAAAGAAAAAGGTGCTAGTCCCATTCAGGACCAGAGCATTCCCCAAAGGCCTTACTTCTTAATACCATCAAATCAGCATTTAAGTTTTAGCATAGAAATTTTAGGCGAGCTCTGTCTACTGACCACATCCATTTTCAGTTCTTCATATCTAGAGCTGAGGCTCAACAGCCACAGCAGCCTGGTGGTTGTCCTTGGTTCAAGCTCAGCCAAACCAACTGGGAATGAGGACTGGCCATTAAGGAGCACCTGGGTGAATGGAGTGTTCTTCGGAAGCATCAGCTTTTCTTCAGGTGATGGAGAGGGAAGTAAATTTTCCTGAAAGGACAGCTGCCACTTTTCCACATCATGCTGGTGTGCTCCTGGGTAGCCAACCCTGTTCTTGATTATATCCTTTCTGTATGACAAGTGAGCCTGTTTGGCTATTCCTACATAACTTGCACACGCGCGTGCGTGCGCGCACACACACACACACACACACACACACACAGAATCACTGGCTTACTTAAGAGTGCTATTTTTTTTTTTTTTTTTTTTTTCTGGTACCAGGGATTGAACTCAGGACCTTGTACTTGCCAAGCAAGCACTTATTCCATGGAGGTATCTTCTAGGTCCATGAGTGCTGATTAAGAAAATGTGAAATCCAGGCTCAAAGTTCTTAAGGACCAATTTGGACAGACTGGGCTAAAGTATGTACTAAGTTTATTATCTCAGACAGAGGGCAGACGGATGACAGAGGGGACAAAAGGAAGTTTTGAATATTATAGTTTATCCTGGCCCAGCAGACACATCACAGAGCCATGGCAGACACATACCAGCTCCCCTGCCTGCAGTCCCCCTGGGTGCCAAGCTTGTTTCCTGGTCATGAAAGGCTAAAGAATCAGCCATTTTTCCTTAATGATCAAAGGGATTGGGCATTGTGACTCCAGTTGTGGCTGGATTCTGCTGGTGGAGGTCTGATCCCAGCACGTGGGGACCTTTGACACTGAGTCTACAGTCAGGAGACTTGGTAAACAGCAAGTTATCTTTTTATGGAATCAATACTTGGAACATTAGAAGTTGGGGTGGCCAGGGATATAGCTCAGTGGCACAACACCTGCCTGGCAAATGTGAGGTCATGAGGGCCGGGGAGATGGCTCAGTGGAATAAGTGCTTCCCTGGCAAGCACAATGGCATGAGTTCAATCCTTGGTTCTGAAAAAAAAAGGTCATGAGTTCAATTTTCAGTTTAAGAAAAGTACTGAGTGTTAACTGGTTTAAATCCTGCCCCACTCTGGTGCCAAATTTCAGGGGTTCATCCTGCAGTTCTTCCTCAGTGAAGAACCCCTGTCTGGCTTCAAGGGCAGGAACTCAAGGCTATGTGTGGCAAGCCTATGGCACATGTGCAGCAGGAGCTGTCAGTATCATTGAAAGCTGTTACTATGATTTTCTTTTCTTTCTTTCTTTTTTTTTTTTTTGGTGGAATGGGGGATTGAACTCAGACCCTTGTGCTTGTTGGGGAAGTGCTTATTCTACTGAGCTGTCTTCCTGGTCCTGTGTTTTTCTTTTAACGTATGAGTTGTTTCTTTCTAAACTTCAGGTTTAATTGTAGTATTAGCACTTTGCAATAAATAAGTGGATTTTGGGTTGCAGTCTGGGTGCTTGGACTCTAAAAGATTCATCATCACTAATCTTTAACATGTTACTTCCTACTGTATGTTCAGATGCAGCAACTGCAGTGGTACATTAAATTGGCGTGAATGATCTTTTCCACTAGGTCAGATTAGTTTTCTTTCTTGTGTATAGTTTGGATCTTGAGTGTTCCCTAAAGGCTTCTGTAATAGTAGCTTGACCTTCAGCATGGTGCTCCCAAGAGGTGGTGGAAATGCTGAAAGATGATGCCCGGTGAACAGATGAGTCCTTGAGGATGTGCCATTCCAGGATATTGTGGGATATTCTCTCTGTCTTTGTCTGTCTCTGCATGAAGTGAGCAGTTTTGCTTCACTATATGTTCCTGCCACAATGTACTACAAAAGCAGCTGACCCATCATGGACTAAAATCTCTCAAACTATAAGCTGAAATGAACTCTCATCAGTTCATCGTCTCAGGTGTTAGTTCCAACAATGGAAAGCCTTCTAACACTTCCCAGCTGTGCAGTATGTTCAAGTCCTGGTAGCTGAAGCTATGTACCTCTTCCTCTGGGGCCAAGACAGTGATTTGAGTACCAATATCTACAGAACTATTAAGATTTGAGTTCCCTTTCTCAGGTTCTCCAACACACTTGGATGAGTGCCTAATATTTTAGTCCCTCTAGAGCCAGGGACAGTGGCCCACTCCTAAATTTTTTTCCTTAGAGCAAATATATAGGTAGAGGATAAAGGAGGGGATCAGAGGATGTGGCGGGAGACTGGCCCTGCTTCAGGAATCAAGGATTGTTTGCTTTCAGCCTCAGGTAGTCTGGTACTCATAGGTCAAGCTAAGGGACTTTTCATTCACACAAAGTTGTATCTCACTACTGACACTGTTTCACAGAGACTCCTGTGTTTATCAGTTACAAGCACATTGCCTTTCACTGGGTACCATGGGTGGCCTCATTGTTATGGTAACAACCTTTTTTACTTGCACTCAGCGTAGAGGGGACAATTGTCAAAGGCTCACTGGGCAGCCTCATTCACACCTACCTTTTGCTACTATGGAGAACTGCTCAAAATACTTCCAGTTTCAGAGGCGTCCAAGGACACCTGAGGATGTGACCTCATTTACCCAGTTCAGTTGCACAGTGGGATACAGTTGTGTAACTATGAATTGGTGTTTTGTCCCTAACAGCTAGCAAGGTCCTGAGAGGGGACCAAGGGAGATTAAGAAAAGACAGGGCACATAATAAAAGGAAAACGGACTGGCTGGACTGTGGCCCTCAGATGGAGCAGCAGCAGCACCACGTTGGCCCCATCATCTTTACAGCCAGTAGAAAGGGGAGAAGTATACGACAGAAGTACTGAAACCTTGAGCTTTCAGTATATTGCTGAGAACACAGAAAGCCAAACATTTTCAGAGCTATATGGGCTATAGTTAACATAAGAAACACCAAAGCCGGACACCTGCTAATGCATAGCTGGAGGTCACCTTGTTTACGTGGTCTGCATCTGGCCTTCCATGTTCCTGGAACTGCTTTGCTCCAGTCCCAAGGAATTTGTCAACTTCTGGCTTGTGGAGGTTTAGCCACTGCTCACAACTTAGCACAGGTAAACTAGCAAGCACTGGCATTATGTAAGAATGTAAGTGTGAGGCGACAACTTGTATAAGAATTATACAGTAGTGACCCAGGATGCTCTTGCACTCTGCTCTGCTCCATGCTGCCTGCTGTTGTTGCTGATGTTTTGCACACATGATTTCCTTAACCTGGGGACCTCACCCATGAAAATCTCCCTTGCCCCCCATTCCAAGTGGGGCAACAGCTACTTATTTGCTAGACATCATTGAATGTTCCTAACACCCACTCTTGGGCAAGAACATTTGCTGCTGGATGTTAGGGAATCTCATGTTTTCTAAGCCCACAGAACCTTTGTCACTTCTATTCCAGAAGATTAGGTCTCTGTCACTATCTGTCCTTGTCATAAACTTTCAAAATCTGAAGAATCTGAGATTTTACCCTGCTTGCAAAATGACAAGTCTTCTAGTAGTTCTCTAGATGCTTGTACAAGACACACAATGTGGGCTTGAAATAAAGGACTGTATTACTCATGTCATGTGAAATAAAGGACTGTATTACTCATGTCATGTGAGCCTGGTAAAAGAAAAAACAGGCAAAATTTTACAAATTTCAAATTTTATTTCAAATTTTATTTGAATAAAGAATGACTCATTCATTACGCAGCAACAGAAAATGATTCAGGGAGCTCCACTTCAGCAGTGTGGGCAGCAAGCTTTTATAGACTAAACGTAGGGCTGGCCAGATAGCCAGTGGAATAAAGCACCTGCTTAGGCAGAACACAGAGGCCAAGTTTTGATCCCCGGCGTGCCATGCTGACCCCACCACTGGAACACATTGAGACTGCAACTGAGACTGCGTACCTGCAATCCCAGAGCCTGGAGGGCTGAAAACAGGAGAATCACTATGAATCTGATCTACATAGGGAGACCCTTTAGACCATGTACTAAATACATAAAAAATAAATAAAAATAAAACAAATATGAAAAATATAAACAGAAAAACAGTGCAGCAATTAACTGCATCTAGATGTTTATTAGGGTACAGTGTAATGAAGTGTTTGCTTCTAGTTGGATGTTTGGGGATGTCCCTGTTTGTACAACCAATCAGCTGGTTGGTTGGTTGTGGTGGGCTGAGACATGTGGCATGCAGTTCTTTTTGTCAGTAAATTAGTTACAAGAAATGTTTCAAGTTAAAGTCCCAGTTGCACACAAAAGATTTGTGCTTACAGAAATGACTTTAGAATGATCACTTTCTTATTTGTTTTAACAAGCTTCATGTTTCTATCAGTTCTCCCTTTATAAATCCTATGGAGACACTGATCAGTAGCCCCAAAGGATGCTGCACAGGGAGGGAGCTCGTGTCATAATTGTGGAACGGCATTTGGTAATCCAAATCTTACTGTTGACAGAAACAGCTGGGTCAGAAACAAAGGACTCTGGAACTGATGGCTCAGCCAATGGCTTGTCTAGGTTGGTTCCTCTTGCCCCATAGTTTCACAGAGTCAATGTAGGATGACCAAGGTGTCATGGCTGTAGAACTCCAAGTTTAGATAATACAGATTCTTTATAGAGGACTTTATAAAGATTTATTTTGGAGGGAGATACTTATATTACTGGAGAGTAAACAGCTTGCCCACTGTTTTACTGGTGGGCATGAAATCTGTCTTAGTGGGCTGTTTGTTATGCACATATCCTTGAAAGAGAGTTAAATTAAAACTCATATCCGCTCATAAGACATGCAGAAAGGCAAGAGACCCATGGAGAAATGTTCTCCACACAGCATAAGAATCAGCATTTAAAATGAATAAAAAAATCAGCATTTGTCTTGATCATTATGGACCAAAAAGTAGAATTTATATTCAGTATGTTTGCTTAAGAAGGAAAAGAATATGATAAGTAACATATCTGGTACTTTGGAAAACTCAGCCAGCCAGAATCATTTTGTGAGAGTCTTACATCTTTTGAGCAGAAACAACAAAGTGATGGTTTTGTGTTAGTGCCTTCAAGTGAAGGTCTGTGGAATTGGAAGTGTTGGTTTCTGCTTTACTCTTCACAGTCAACTTTATAGACCATACCTGCTGTGAATAACCAGAATGATCTGTAGTTGCATGTTTGTTTGTTTTTTATGTTTGTATGTGAGTTTACAGAGATGGGTGTAAAGTCAACAGTCAAGTATTGGGGGGGCACAAGCTTGTGTTTCCTTGAAAGAAAATCTTCCTGCAATGTATATATTTGCATGTTTAAAATGTTTTTGTTATGAGAAATTTTAAACATATACAAACGAGAAGAGAATAGAGAAAAAATACACCGCACAGTGTTCTTTACTTCTAGGAACCTTCTAACCTGAGGTTTTATGTGATATGCTAGGATTTTTTTTTGTTGTTGTTGTTGTTTTGTTTTTGTTTTTTGCCTCAGGCATGACCTTGCTAGTTTTGTGGTTCCTTATCTGGTTCCTGGGACAGGAACCAGACTGGGAAGGAGCATAGTTGAGAGGGTCAGGCAGTCTGGTGGCAGCTTGTCCTGGCTTTCCTGGGTTGTGAATATCTAGCACAGACTGAGTATTTAAGGCCAAAAGCCTGTCTCAACTAAAGGCTAAAGACTCCTGAGCCATGACTTGTCCTTTACTGTGTTTTTGCCTGTACCAGAGAAGTAGCCCTTAATTCCCCTAAGACCAAGAAAGAGACTTGGAGCAGCTCTGATGCAATGATACTGCTGGAAAACTGGTACCACCGAAACTTGTTTTTTTAGGTAGGGCCTTTAAGACCATCCTAAGCCCCAGGCATTTTTACTTTTGAAAGCCCTACCCTACATCACATTATTAAAGTACATTCATAGCTCACATTAAATTGAATTTATGTGTAATTATTAAGAGAACTGAGTTGTTATTTAAGAAAATGTTTGGGTTGTTTTGGTAGGGTACTGGGAATTAAACTCAGGACCTTGTGCTTGCCAGGCAGGCGCTAGTACTGCTGAGCTATATTCCTGGTTTTTGAGTTGTTTTTTAAATATTAATTTTTGTTTTAAAATATTTTGATATATTGAACAAATATGCTTTCCCCCAGGTCTCAAGCTTCTTTTGCTCCCTTTTCTCCCTCCCACCCCTCCTTTTTTCCCCCCTCCCATACCCCTTTCTTTCTGCTTTTCTTGCTCTTTCCCTCTTGTCCTTTCTTTCTTTCTTGGGGTTCCATGCTCTTGAGTATGTTAGGTAAGCATTCTTCACAGCCCTTAAACTTTTCCTGGGCTCCTGTTTTCAGTATTGCATTTTTCTTTTCAGGAAAAGGAAGACTTTAGGTTTAAGACTGGGCTATTTTTCAGGAAAAGGAAGAATTTAGGTTTAAGAATGGGCTATTTTTCCATTGATATTTTGATAGATTCTAATTTTATAAATTATTAGGAACATTTCCATGAAAGAAAATCTTCTTGCAATGTACATATGTGTGTGATTAAAATGTTTCAAGCTTATACAAACAGAAAAGAATAGAGAAAAGTACACTGCACAGCATTTTTCCCTTCTAGGAGCCGCTGTTTAGACCCCTTAAACACATGACTTCAGTGTAGTAGCAGACATAGCTCAGCGGAAGGAAGTTGGTGACATCTGAGGTGAACGGTGAAAGATGGTGCCTGGGTGTGTCTGTGCTGAAAAGTGAAGAGGGTTAGGAGGACGAGTTTGGATACCAGCCGGGAGGAGAAGGTTTGATGACAGTGTCCCTGGCGGAGTGAAAAGTAGGTGGTGATGATGACAGATACCACCTGAGAGTCAGGGAGAGGCTGAGTGTGGGAAGCTGTTTATGTCATCTTAGACAAGCTCAGGCTTCTTCTGTACATGTGACCCACTTCTGGTGACTCTTACTGCCCAAGCACTGGGCCGGTTTGGTATCTGTTAGCGCATTTAGGGAGTATGGCTACGTGGTGCTGGGTATGGAACCTGCACCCTCCTGCACATTAAGCGTGGCCTCTGCACAATCTAGCCTCTCTCTTTGAAAGCTTTCACATCCCTCTACATGACCACTCTGTGACAGCCAACATTCCAGCACACGAACCCTGCAGGGGACACACTCAGGCCATATGCAAATCATGACAGTGCCCATAGATGTATTTATTATTGAAATGTTCAGGGTATTTTAATTTATGCATGGCATCATTTGTTTAAACTACTTTTTCATTGATATTTTGATAAAGTCTAATTTTATAAATTATTAAGAACATTTCTGTGAAAGAAAATCTTCCTGCAACGTACATATTTGTGTGTTTAAAATGTTTTTGTAAAAAAAATGTTTTTGTTAAGAGAAATTTCAAGCATATACAGAGAAGAGAATAGAGATGTATATTTGTTTGTTTGCAGTGTTTGGAATTGAACTCAAGGTCTTATACATGCTAGACAAGTGATTACCACTGAGCTACCTGCCCAGTTCCAGCCCCATATTTTAATACTTCCATATTATTTTTCCTTTGCCATAGTATTTGAAAACAAATGCCAGTCATTATGTCACTTCACTTACATATCCCTCAGTCATTTAAAATATGTTTATATATATATTTTATATATTTAGTACAGGGCCTCACTACATAGATTGGTAGACCAAACTCGTAGTGATCCTCCTGTTTACAGCCTCCCAAGAGCCGGGATTGTAGTTCAGTCATGTGCGCCACCATATCCAGTCTCAGTGCACCCTGGGGCCAGGGCCAGTACTACAGGCCCAAGGATGGAACCCCTAGCCCCTGTGTCTGCCTAAGTAGGCACTTTAATCTGCATTTATAATTTCTATATAAATAGATTTGTTATTTCTGATATTATTTAGTACTGTGCAAATCAGGGCTCATGAAATCTACATATTCAATTGATGATACATTACATTTTTCTAATTTAAAACCTTTTGTTTCTCATGCAGTGTATTTATTGAAGAAACCAAATTATTTTTCCAGTAGACTTTCCCACCATGGGAACTTGGCCGTAGGCCTCTTGCAATGCTGGCACTAACCTATTTTCTGTACCCTATCATCGCCAATAAATGGAAATCTGGAGGTTTGTCTCTATCCAGAGTTCCCTATCAGTTTTTACCCGATGGTTTTAGTGTCTCATCATTTACTGTATGGCCTGTGTTTATTCTTTAAGGTTCTCAGGATGACAGGTTTTAGAAGCTTTCTGAGATAACTGTAGGTTTACATGTAAGATGTAATACAAAGAAATCCTTTATACATTCTCCACATTTTCTCCAGTGCTACCATCTTTGCTCAAGTATAGTCTGCTGATACCTGCTGACAACATCCATGGTACCAAATTAGATTTCATTTTTTGTGGAACCGGGGATTGAACTCAGGCCCTTGTGCTTGCCAGGGAAGTGCTTATTCCACTGAGCCATCTCCCTGGCCCCTCTTATATATATCTTGAGTATGTAGACATGTCTCTGTGTATGCATATCAGACTACCCTTATAGCTACAGCCTTCTCTTTTCAACCCTTTGTTTTATCCCAAAGACATTGATTTTTCTAAATTTCTATAATTTTGCTGTTAATGTAAAGAAAAATATAGGGAATTATATAGTACCTCCTTCTGAGATTTTTTTTTTTTTAATTTGTATTAGGTACAGGGGCTAAGCTTAATTCTCTTGAGAACCATCAGATGATACCAATAATTTATTCCTTTTTGTTAGTATTTCCAGCCATTCATTAGAGAATATTGGATTGTTTTAGTTTTGGAGAGTTATATTTGGATGTGCCATAAGCTTCCATGTACAGGTTTTGTGTCAACCTAAGTTCATTTTGTGGCATAAATACCTAAGAAGAGAATTGCTGGGATACATGTTAAATACGTTTAGTTTTGAACAAAGCTACTATATGCTTTTTTTCTGAGTGGCTGTACCATTCTATAATCCCTCACCAATGAGTGGGATACCTAATTTCACCAACATTTTAATTATTAATGTTTTATTTTAGTCATTCTGATATCTTTGTAAGAATTTTTAAATTCTATTGTTCTTTCTAATTTTAAAGGTATAATTCTTTTATAAAGAACTTTTCCTTAACAGGTGTTCGATAACTGTGAAGTATAGTCTCTTCAAGAAAGGAGGGCTAGGGGCTGGGGAGATGGCTCAGTGGAATAAGTGCTTCCCTGGCAAGTGCAAGGGCCTGAGTTCAATCCCTGGTTCTGCCAAAAGAAAAAAAAGAAAGGAAGGATACTGAGTTTTCCTTTTTCTTCACACCGCTTCCACAAGTAGATTAGCTGCCCTGTTAGCTTTTTGAGTGACTAGCTTTTAAAAAAAACACAAATAAAAACAAGTGTTATTATGAACTCATGGATTTTAAAATATATCTGATGTGATTATCTTTTAGGTTAGATTATCTTCTATACTAGAAGAAATATGATAGGGTAGGAAAATTAAAATTTTGATGTAGATTACCCTTCTCATCTATAGAAAGGCTGTGCCATTCGTGCTTTGAGCAAAGTATATGAAAAATATTTACTGTCTATATCCTTGCCACCACTGATAGTTGGCCAGGTTTTAATTTTTACCAATCTGATGATAAAATTGATATCATTTCTGTTACAGTTCTTCAGTTAGAAGTGAAACTGGTCTTTTCACATTGATTGTCTTTTTAAAATTTAATCAATTTCTGTTACTGTCTTTTATTAATGCTTAAAATACCCAATACCCAAGATTAAAGGCGTAAAGGTATATTGTGTCATAGTTTATTGAGGTTTTAGTTCATAATCCCAAGGCAGGTTGGCCTGGCAGACAGGCAATTAGAGAAATAGTTCATGCCAGGAAGAAGGTAGCAAAACAAACAAGAGACAGCCACAGTTCTTTGTGTCCCTGTACCTTATATATCCCTTGTATCTTATCTAGGCAGTTTAGAGCAGATAGCACTCACCCTTCCTCCCAGTGCCCTTAATCCTAGCAGTGCCTCGTGAATCAATTCCAACATCATACCCAACCATATCTGAAAAGCTCCACTTATGACCCCATGTTACTATTAAGTTATTTTCTTAATTTTTGTTTCTTTATACCTTTTAAATTTTTTCCTTGTTTTCTGTTTGCTTAGAACTTTTCTTAACATTATAAAAATAGGTACTATTTTAGTGCATCTCTATGATTTTATTGTTATATTTAAATGTATACTCTGAACAACTCGTTTCTATCAGGAGTAAGGTTAAGAATCAAGTATTATGTTTTCTCAATACCTGATGTGTTTTCCCAATGCCAGTTTCTTAAATATCTTTGTAATGAACTTTACATTGACCTCCAAGTCCATTTACTCACCACTTGAGAAGCGATAAGGACAAGATTTGGGGGTCAGGCAAAAGGCTTGTTCGATAAGCTGGCAGGACCAAAAAGATAGCAAACTGGCGCCCAAAGAAAGCCAGCCTAATTTTTATGCTCCTTCCATTCTTAGACACAGGGGAAAGAAGTGGGGCATAAGAAGGCTGGTGTGAAACACTGAAAGCTGGTGGTTGGCAGTCTGTGTCCCAAGCTCCTGTAAATCTGGAAAGCAACGGTTACTCTTGTTTTGGCATCTTCAGCTTTGAAGATGCAAGAGAAAGATCTAATTAGGCAAGTTTTGAGTAAATCACATTTTTTTTTGCTGCCTGTTTCTGATGATTCTGTGAAAGACCAACATGTCTATATGCAGAGTTAAACAGAAACCATATAACCTACAGGTGAGGTAGCAAAGGAGGCAGATGGTACAGGGACAGAGGGGCAAAGCTTTATCCTGTTTTAATCACCTGTTAGACACCTACACAGGCCGAAATGAAAAGCTAGTGCTTCCAGCACAAGCAACCTTCAAGTCCCTGAGAAATAACCTGGATCATAGTTATCACTGTAATTCATACTTAGTGGTGGCTTCAGTGTCATCCACAGCAAACCTGCTGGGGAACTAATGATGATGAATTATTGGGCTGCATGACCTCAAAGATTATGTAGTAATTTTAAAGTTCTGTTACAAGTAGAGGGTTTGTTTAGATTTTTGAATTGCCACTTTTATACTAAATTTGATGTAATGTTGAGCCTATTTGTTTTATATTACTATTGATTTAATTGTTCCATAGTTACAGTTTACATTGTTGATTTTTTCCATTAACATTTTTGTTAATGGAGTTTGTGAAATTATGATACTTACGTGAATTTATTCACTTATGACCATTGCTTTATAATTTGTGTGTTTTGGAGGGTGGTGGGTAGAGGGATGGTATTGTCCCAGCCTCTATAATGTGTTTTTTGTTTTTGTTTTTTAATTTTATGTATTTGGTACAGAGTCTCACTACACAGCTGGGACTCATAGCGATCCTCCTGTTTTCTGCCTCCCCAGTGCTGGGATTACAGGCATGTGCCACCACACCAGGGATGGGGCCAGTAGAGCATGTGGGACCAGGGACCAAATGCTGGTCCCTGTGCTTGCCAAAGCAGGCACTTAGTCTGCTGAACTATCTCACTGGCCCCTTCTAATGTGTTTTAATAAATGGTGTTGCCTCTTTTTTCCTTTTATGACTTCATTAGCAAAGTTCATAAATTTAATCAGATGATTTTAGAAATACTTGTTTCAGTTTTCCCAGCCATCCTTTTTATATTTTGATTGGGATTTTTTTTAGTTCATAGATTTAGGAAGAATTGATTTCTTTAAATTGTGAATCCTTAAACTTAAGCATGTAGTCTTTCATTTATTATGTGTTATATCCTTAATATTGTTATCATTTAGCCATTTGTTTCTTTCCCTTTGAGTAGTGCCTTTTAAATCCAATCTGAATTTTTAAATATTTCAAACTTTCTGGGGAAAATGTCTTATTTATAAGCTATAATAGATTTATAAGCTACCTGCCTATGCTAACAAGCTTTATTTCCCACCATCTCTAAGTGAAATTAGATCATGATTTCCTTCTGGAAGAAGCTATTTCTATTACTGAGCATGCTGCAGTGAATTTCTGAGGAGTGTGATAGTAAGTTGTTGACCCAAATTAGATGGGAATGAAAAGCTGGAGTTTTATATAAAAAAATTCATCTGTTATAATATAGTAGCTGGGGCAATTTTTATTAAGTAACAAAAGCAGACCTATAGTTGTAAAACAGTTTATGAGGCATGCATCTGCCAGTTTTCTGGGTCTCCTTGGTTGAGATCATTTTTTGATCCATTTTATTATGTTTGAGAATTTATTATTTTATCTGCTGCTTAGATAAGTTGCTTTAATGCTCAAACCTGTCCATCCCAAGTAGAATGATAGTAATAAGAGCAGCTACATTTGCTGAGGTCCTCCTATGTGCTAGGCACTGTCTGTAAGAGTTTCACATATGTTATTTTTTTCACGTTATTTTCTTAAATTGATTGAAGGTCTAATCTGTAGAAATTCTCATTCTACAGATCAGACAGTTACAAAGAAGAGGTAGAGTTAAAGTTAAATATATGTAGTTCTAGGCTCTTTGGGGCCCTGGGCTGTATGGCAGGTTTTCTAGGGTGTGTGCATGTGTATGTGTGTGTGTGTGTGTACTTGTAGGTGTAAGCATGTGGGTGCAATCTGGGGGTAGGTGGCGGCAGAAGGGACCCTAGCTCTAGGGAACCTGTTGATACTGCAGACATATAGCAGGCTTTCAAAATACAGAGTGTCATTCTTAGGAGCTAGTCTCCATTAAGGACATTAATGTTTTCAATTTTATCTTATAGGTGTTTGTTGAATTGCACTATGTGGTAGATTCCAGGGTCATACCTTCTGGGGAGCACTGGTAAGCCTTTTAACCTATAGATAAGATTATAGGGTAAATCATTATTTGGGGGGAAAATCTGTTTTCAAGTCCTTTAGAACTACTATTAATTATGAATAATATTCTGTTTATAATTACAAATTATTTTTATATATTCAAATAGTTGGACTCTTTAATATTGTGTATAATATGCTATATGTTCTCTCAAATTTATCAAACTATTTTTATAAGCATTCTGTGATTCACAGAGACTTTCCAGACCAAATTAATGTTACTTGGTTGTATGTTTTCAAGTATTTTAGACATTTTAAAATTATTTTTTATGTATTTGACACAGGGTTTCACAATGCAGTTCAGACTTGTAGTGATCCTCCTGTTTTCAGCCTCCCCAGTGCTGGGATTATAAGCATTTGCCACCACACCCGGGCTCATTCTCTGGCTCATGGTACCCTAGGGATGGGGCCAGCATGGCATGTGGGACAAGGGATTGAACCCTGGCCCCTGCGGATCCCTGGTCCCTGTGCATGCTAAAGTAAGTGCTTAGTCCACTGAGCTATCTCACCAGCCCTGAAATATTTTAGACATATTAACAGACATAAATGATATTATCCAGATACTTAACATCTTGCTAGAATATTAGGGGAAAATACTGCATCTTTACATTACCTACAGACTTTTTTTCATATCATTATTCCCTAAATGATACAGTGTAATAATTAGCTACCTAGCACCTACATTGTCCTAAGTATTATAAACAATCTAGAGATGATTTAAAGTGTCCAGAAGGACACTTTAAGTTATATGCAAATACTATGCCATTTTATACAAAGAATTTCTGTGTCTTTAAATTTTAGTATCTGTACTTACTCTTATTGTATATTATGATTGATAGTGAGATGCTAAGTTGAAAGTAGCATGATACAGTGACTACTAGATGGCACTATACAGTATTTGTATCTTTAAAACATTGCCAAATATGCAAATCTTTTGGAAGTTATACTTTTTGGTGATTTTTCTGATAACATTTTGGAAAACATGGAATTGATGATTAAATCTGGCTCTATTATTTACCAACCTTATGACCTTGGGCAATCTATGTAATCCATTTCTATGTCTTTGAAATCGGCATAATCCCTCATGATTTGATGAGAGAATTGAGATAACACCTAACACATGGGCCTGATACTCAGTTTTAGGAATAGATATATATATTCAGCTTCAGTAATGTAAAAAATGGATGAAACATGGTAGGTATGTAAATCAGTACTGAACCCCAACGGCATTTGTGAGATTAAAATGCTGCCTGTTGATAGCTGATACAGACATACTTTCATCTCCTGGCCACGCAGGAACCTAGTGGCGTGGAAAGCCCCGCGCTGTCCTGTGTCTGCCATTTATCTGTGTTTGTCTGCTCTGGTCTTCTCTGATAACATGTATGTGCCACTTTTGTTCAGCCTCTGTGCTTTGTCAGTTTTCTGTAGGCCAGAATGCCCATGATAGTGACAGAGCTCTCTGGATCAGACTGGTTGCATGGGCATGACTTTGGGACCCTTGGGGATAATCTGGAATCTGGCCTCTGACTGGGAGCTCTGTCAGTAGCTATGTGAAAGAAATTGGCCAGGTGCTTGTGAACTAATCAAGGGACTGTGGGGCAGCCACTTGTCAGTGATTGTGAGTTGATTTCGTCTGTTCTTCCCTCTTCTGCCATAGGAGATTCTTCACATGGCTGCTGAGGAAGTGACCATTACAGTTCGCCTCATTCGGTCATTTGCACACCGCAATTTCAAACCTATAGTGTATCATGGAGTTAATTTGGACCAAACTGTAAAGGAATTTATAGTATTTCTAAAGCAAGGTATGGGATGTTAGGATCATTTTTTCTTTTATTAATATTTTGAAAAGAAAAGTTGGTTATGGTAATAATCTTTTGAAAAAGCCAGGCATGATGATACAGGCCTATAAACATAGTGCTCTAGAGGGCTGAGGTAGGAGGATCCCAAGTTTGGGTCCAGCTTGGGCAACTTAAGGATTGACTCAGAAGCCAAAAAAGGGCTGGGGATGTAGCTCAGTGGAAAGGCCCTGAGTAAGTCTCCATTATTCCACACACACATGTACACATGCCGATGAAACAGTGAGAGTACCTTGGAAGGTATTCATCTAGACTCTGGGCTGGTGCTAGACCAGCTGCCCTTCTGGGCCTCTCTGCTTGCTAGACCTTCTCAGTGAGTGGTGTGTGCATCCTCACCAGGGAGAGTTGCTATCATATTTGACTTAACTAATTAAGGCTTAAGTTTACTTTAATGGGTTTATGTGTTTGGAGGTTGATTAACAAAGGATATAATATAGCTGATAGTGTTACCTAGCCCTGCAGAGAGGGGACCTGTGGGAACACAGCTGGAAGGGAGCAGGATCCTGAAGAGCAGGGAAACCTGGGGAGGCGCTGGGTCTTGGAGGTCATGGAAATGTCAACCATTCTAGCAGTGTTTATCACTTTGTACTTAGAGTTGGCAAGAAGTTAATCTTCACTTCAATAGGTGCTCGATGGGTTTCTTAACCTGTTTTTAATTATTGAAGTATCCCAATCATTAGCATTTGATAAAATATTCAGCATAGCTTTTGTTGCTTTAAATAAAATGTGATTTATGTACTGTGTAATATGCATATCTCAGTTTATGGTCCCATGGGGTGACAAATGTGTCACTTTAATTTGACTTTTTTTTTTTACTTTATTATAATTTCAGACTTCTGAAGAGTTGTAAGAATAGTATCTCTAGATGTTTTTATGCAGATTCCCCCACATTAGCATATGGCCTCCTTGGGTTTTATTCTCTCTGCTCTTCCCTTTTCTTTCCCTCACTTTCCTTACCTCTTCCAGCCCTTTAGTTTTTCTTTCTGGATCATGTAGAAGTATATTACTGACATGATTCCCTCTACCCTTGATATTTCAAAGTATATTTCCTAACAAATATGTTATATTAAATTTATATATAATCAAGCATAATGCTCAAGCTCAGGAATTTGCCATTGGAACAACACTGTTATCTTCTCTACAGACCTCATTGAGATTTTAATTATTACAGTAAGATCTTCATTATAGAAGACAACCTCAGTATTGTATATAGTTCCTTTCATCCAGACTGCTTCTCTAGCTTTTGTTGTATTTTATCACCTTGCCAAGTTTGCATAGAACAGGCTACTTTTCAGAATGCTCCTCTGTTGAGTTTGTCTGGTGTTTTCTTGTAGTTCAGACTTTGGTTCTGCCTTTGGTAGGAAAAATTACAAACATGGTGCTGGTGTCCTTTCAGTGCCTCCTAGCAGCGTGAGTCCCACTTCAGCAGTAACATATCAGTTGGTTAAAGTGGTGTCTGACAAGTTTTCATTATAATTGGGAAGTGTCTTGTAGGGATCTATTCTGAGACTACGTGAATCTCTCGTTACCTCTCACGCGTTTAGGTTAAGGGTTCTTTGGTGGTTCTTGCCTGAGGCAGTGATGATGATGATTGATAAATGGTGATTTTTCTGATTCTATCATTCTGCTTGTATTTACTAGCTTTCTGCAGTAAGGAAGAACTTTCTACACTCCCTGGCTTGTTTAATGACTTCTTTATATATTACTGTGGCTCATAGATATTTTACATAAGGAATTATTATTCTCTATCATCACTAGGAGCCCTGTTGTTTGTATCATTTTACTATGTCCCTGTCATCCTTTGAGCACTTCCTTTTGGGCGTGACACTATGCTCCAGACTTGCTGTCCCCTTTCTCTGGTCCCGGCAAGGGTCAGCCATTTCTCTGAGGGGTCTAATTCTATTATTAGAAAATAGTATTTGAAGAAATCAAGATCTTGGTTTCAGTATAAGCATTGTCAGTGTGTATAGCTTGCTTTTTATTGTATTTATTTATATTATAGTACTGGAGATTGAGCTAAGGATCGCTCACATTTGAGGCAAGTGTTCTTTTACTGAGCTACAAGCCTAGCCCTACCTAGTTTTCTAAAAACATAGTTAACTCTCAACATTTTACTTCCTGTTTGACTTGGGAAAACTCTTCTTCATAACCTTTCTAATTCCTTGTATAATTTTGGGTATGCTGCTATTTTGTATTATTTGAGTGAGGAGTAGGCAGTGTGTACAGATGTGTGAAGAGGACTCAGACTGATCAGTCTGTAACCATGGAAAGCCTAAAGGTGAGATGTGATTGAAAAATACAGTGAATGTTTAGAGTTTTGAAACAATGTTACAGTAAAAGACACATTGAGATTTATCCCCCACCCCCGAAAAATATACTCACTCCATCATTCTAGCTGCTTTATGAAACAGTTTTGGAAGTCTTCTTTTGTGAGTGTCTTTACCTGCCCTGGGGTAGGCAGTGTTCTGAGTCCATTTAGAATGTTCACCTCTCATGGTTCTTTTGACTTTCTGAGCCAGAAGTCACATGAGTTCAGGTCTAGTGAATAAGCTGGTGAAGACACACTGTACCATTTTCATGATTGTGTCTTTCCAGTGGCTGGCACTTGGCAGTAACAGTCACTGAGGATTTCACAGAGGCCTTTGGAATGACAAAGCTTTGAATCTCTCTTCAGACTTTGCATGTTCTCTTCATACTGTGTCTCCTTTGCTACCTTAACCTTCAGATCAGATGATCTTCTTTCAGCATCACATGTAAACATGTCACATAGGAATGTTTGTGTGGAGTTGGTAGGGAAGATTGATTCGCTCTAAATATACTAATCTCTCAACCATGTTCAAAGTTGAAGAGACTAAGAACTGAAATATTATCAGCATTTAGAGGAACATCACAACCACCATGTTTCCCAGTGTCATGTTTCTGAACATAGGAGAGCGCCTGCAGGCTCTGACCATCTGTCCTAAGACCACCTCTGTCCCTCTGCCTAGGGACAAGCTCCTTCTGGGAGCTTGAAACAATCCATTAAAAGGATTTTTTTAGGGTGATGACATGCCATCATCTTGTTTTGCTAGAATCCTGAATAAATCTTTTTCTTTGCCCCAACAAAGTAGTCGCCTTAAATTTATCAGACTCATTTTTGAGCTCAAAAATGAATGGGTTCTGTAGTAAATCGATTTCATAGTGGTTTTTTTAAAGGATTTCATAAAAGGGACAGAATTATTCATAAAGAAACTACTGGTTTACATATAGTACATACATTTTATTGCCATGTTCTTTATTATTAGAAGAAAACAATACTAAAAGGTAATGTAGGGAAAACATAATTCTTTTCTAAACTTTCATAAGTTCTTATTGTAAGGGATCCCCAAGGACAAAAGGTAGATTAACATTAAAAATAAACAGTTGATTTAAAGTAATTCCACATATGTATGGGAGGTACCTTGGGATTAATCCTTCAAGATGAGGCTTTGAATTCTAGTTTATGTAGCATTTTCATCAGGAGCAGTAGATTTTTAGAGAAATGACAAAGGCAAAGAACTCTGGGACTTTAGGGCTGTAACTTATGGGAATGAAATAGATGAAGCTCTAGCTAGCGAAGCTCTGTAGTGTTAAGGTATTTGGTATGGTCTGCAGGTGGGAAGGGGATAACGTTGTCTTTAGGGACCAACCTTTGTTTTCCAAGGTAGAGAGGAAATGGGCATAAGCTGTGTCCAGCTTTGAGGCAGATGGAGGTTGAGAGCTTTTCTAGCTCTGTCCTTGTCACAAAATGAACCTTATAACAAAAAGGTGTGTTTGGGGGTGGCATGTTCTGGTATCCCACAGTGTCCTTTACAGAATGTCCTGCTTCTAAAAGATTATCACCTAAAGCATAGTCAGCTTTTGAATTGAAAGCCAATTCCTACATTAAAAAAAAATTCTGTATCCATGTACTAAGGTCACACTGTTTCTTGGTGTTGGTACAGCAAGTGCTCTGATGTTCTTGGTACAGGAAGAACAGGTTCCTCTTGAAGTCCTTGGGGAAATGCATGTGATGCTCAAGCTTCGGTCTCTCCAGGGTTGGTGTGTTCTTTTATCACTAGTTTTATTTATTTTTTTTTATCTCTAGTTTTAGAATAGTTTCCCAGCAGTAGTGGGGTCCCATTACAACCAGATGGTGAAGCGGCCAGTTGGCCCCCTCTGACATAACCCCAACAGGCATGCTTCGGTTGTGCAGGTGGGAAAGTGTGTTCTACTCACTGTAAGAGGTGCATTCTAAGGATAGAGACTCTTGAAAGGCAAGTTTTGCATCAAGACTTACATTCGTCATTTGACTGGAGGTTTTATGGAATTCTGGAACAACTTTGGTGGGCTGTGTGTTTGCATTTTATCAATTGTATGTGTAACAAAGATTGATTAGTTTGACAGCAAGGAATTTTCCGAAATACTAATAATGCTAACTAACACAAGTGTTATATGAAGAATGCTATATAGGTTCTCTCACTTCATCTTCATGCTACCCCTTTAAAGGAGAAACTATGTTACTCCATTTATGGGCAGACAAAGTAAGAGGTAGAGAAGTTAAGAAATTTGTCAGAGTTACATGCTAATAAAAAGGCTAGTTTCAATCAATACATGCAGTTAACTATAAAGTAGGTATTCTTTGAATATGGATGTATTTTAATTTGAAAAAACATTCTGAATCTAGCAAAATGAAGGTAAAATATTAGTATTATTTTTCTTTATTATTGGCATATGTTTGCAATATATAACACTGCAATTATTTTAAGGAATTGGTGCATATGTATAATGTGTCTTGATTTTCCCTCCACCCCTCTCTTCTCCCTTCCCCTTATGTTTATTTTTTTTATTGAAGAACAAATAGCAATGAGACAGTTTCAAGTCAAATTAACAGGACAGATGCAATAATTAATACATTGCAAATTGTTTTCATAATGGTTTGTTATTGTACAAGGTGCATACATGATATTATACTTACAGACATTATTATAGCAAATGTCTCTAATCAATGAATTAAGAGAATGTAGCTGTATACTTATCTTATTTTTTAAAGCTGAATTATAGCACAGTTTCAATAATTAATACTTTCCAACTTGTTATCTTCCTAGTGTTTGTCCATAGTACTAGAAGTCGACATAATATCCTGTCTAACCACTGTCAGTGCAAATCTTGCCTCATAGAATCATGCAGAAGCACTGCATATTTATCCTAACTGTACTGTTTATGCAAACACATTGTGGTTCTTCCTTTGTATCCCCCTTTTTTTGTCTAGACCTGTCAAAGGTGGGCACTCCATTGTCATTAAACCATTATAGGTGCCTGAACTTGGCGACACAATCCAATACAGTCCAGCAGTCCACATTAATAGAGTTATCTGAAAAAGTTGTTGACTATAGCCATTTACAGCTCAACTTATTATTATGGCTCCCTTCCCCTCATATCCTTCTGCTGCTCCAAAAGAATCTGCCTTTATTTATAATTGGGTTTTATACTCTTTATTTATGATTAGATTTCTCATGTAAGAGAAACTGTGATATTTATAGCTTTCTGTATCAGAGTTATTACAATCTCAGGATCCATCCATTTTTCTACCAATGCCATGAATCTATTATTTTTTATGGCTGATTGTTAAATTTCCTTTATACATTAATCTGTTGATGGACATCTTCAATGATTGTAGAAAACATAGCTTGCTGATAAATCTTAAAAACCTTTAAATATTCATTTTTTACCTCAGTGATCTAAGAGTTTTCCATATAGATGTAGTAGAAGATCCATGTATACGTAGCTTTTGTAACCCTGTTAATAATATATATATTGGTATTATTAAGATATAGAATAAATAAAGTAGGTCTCTTAAGTACTACATCAAATTGCCTATTTATCTCTTCTTTGCTTGTTTACATAGAATCTCTGAAATAAGTGGAATTCACTCAGTGTCAAAAGTCTTGTAATTTTATTCATCTTGTTCTAATGTGTTAAATGCTGAAAGCTAGAAGGCTGGTTTGACATCAGCATAGTGAATTTTGTCCCAGTCAGAACAGTTTAGAGTAATGACTGATCTCTTGGGGTTATTTTAATGCCTTATTAAATCATTTCTGTTTCATCCTGATAATAGTTTCTTTTTGCTATCTATAGTTTAATCGAATCACCTGCCACAATTTTCATTTTCCATAGTTCAGAAGCTTTGATTAAATATGATACACTCTTCACTGAGAATCATTGTACTAGAATATCATGCATATAAATATGTATGTACATAAATATATAAAAGGATGTATTTATAAGTATAATAAATGTAATAATCCTATTACGGAAAAATAAGGAATGGATGGTAATCAGATATTTTAATAACACATTATATATTACGTTGTGTTGATAACTATTTTTCTCAATTCAAAATCATACACAGGCTAATTATATATATCATTTTAGGCATTTTAATTTTTCTTTTATTTGGAAGGATTAATAAAACTTCAAATCTTATTTCTGAATGAAAATTATATAACTTACGGGAAAGCAGAACACTGTGGAGGTTTCTCCTAGCCTAACAATTCAGAATTCCTTCTTTGTAGCCTCTTACTCTTGGGCTGTATTACTTTGTAAAGCAGTTTCTATCAAGGGAAAATGAGAATTCTAACTAATCTAAAATTTTATTTTTATCTTTATGTATTTCCTCATATCCAGTGTTTTTCTCTCGTTGTCCTCCATGATTAATATTGTACATTTTTATGCTACTTTTATTATAATTAATGAACCATTATTGATGTATCATCATTAACTGAAGTCTGTTCCCCAGTTTATTCAGGTTTTACTAGTTTTTACCTAGTAAAATCCTTTATGTATTTCCATATATCATCTACGATCTCACATTGTGTTTGGTTGTTGCATTTAATTTGACTCCTCTTGGCTCTGACAGTTACTTATTCTTCTCCTCTCCTCCCCTCACCGCCCCTCTCCTCCCTTCCTTTCTTCTCTTCTCCCTTTCCTCTCTTCTCTTTTTCCTTCCCCTTCCCTCCCCTCCCCTTCTTTCCCCCTTCTTCTCTCCTCCCCCTCCCCTCCCTTCTCTTATCATTTTCTTGGTTTTAGCAGTTTTGAGAAATGCTGGTCAGGCATAGTATAAGATGCCCCTTCTACTGTGATGTCTCTGATGCTTTTCTCATAGTTAGGTGGGGTTATGGAACTTTGAGAGAAAATCAGGAAAGCGAAGTATCACCTTAGTCACCTCACATGGTAGCTAGGAATCATACTAGGAATCATGGTAGCTGACACTGACCTTGATTGTTTGGCTAGAGCAGTGTTGGGTCTTCTCACTGTAAAGCTATTCCTTCCTCATATCTCCTCTTTAGCAATGGGTCATGTACATAGTCCACACTTAAAAACAGGGAGCTATGTCCCCATCTAGGGATGAAATGTTTTTATTATTTATATAGAACTCTTGTATGGGAGATTTCATCTACCTTTTTATTAGTTTGTTCAAATTGTTCTAGCTTTCAACATTGCCCACTCTTGGCCTCTTTGGGGTGTGTGTGTGTGTGTGTGTGTGTGTGTGTGTGTGTTTGTGTGCACATGTATGCTCAGGATGCTCCAGGCTTACTTGGACATTTCTTGTTCCATGCCTAAGCACCTTTGGCTGACCCATGACTTTTGTTATGGCTTCTGTCGAAATGTTTCTCAAAGCCTTATGCAGTGATAGGTGGGGCTTTTTTTAGAAGTGGCTGGATCTAGCATGTGTTGATGCAGGGGCTGATTCACAGAGCATGGCTAGGATCCAGGGCATTGGGTATGAGTATTGCCTGCCCTAAGAAGCCTGGATAAGATACAAGGGATAGAAAGAGCGGTGGTCATCTCTGGCTTGCTTTGCCGCCTCCTGCCTGCCATGGACTGTCTCCTGTGTTGTACCCCTCTGCCTTGCAACCCTGCCTTGGAGCCAACCAATTATAGACTTAAATCTACAAACTGTGAACTAAGTAAACCTTTCCTCCTTTAACTTTGGGTGTCGGGCATTTTTATCTCAGCAATGAGAAAAGTGACCAAAACAGTTTCTTTGGGGCTTCACTGCTCCCAAATACTAGTTGAAGGGATTAAGTTATATTTATTCAGTTAAGAGTAGTTTTGATGCATACCCTATACTGGATACTGTTTTAAGTACTGACTGCATAATGAAGAAAACAGGCTTTGGTCTGTATCTTCATAGGACGTCTTTGTTAATCTGTGCTGTGCTGGACACTGTCTTAGGCTTTCAGCAGATAGCCCATAGTATTTTCACTTAGGAACCCCATCAGTTAGTTGAGACTAGAGAGACTACATTAGAGAAGAGACAAAGCTACACCTGTAAAAACAAAAATGTCAGTATGCAGTAGTATTAGAGGAGACTCCTCCTGCAGGCAGGGTGGTCAGTGACAACTCTTTGTGGCTGTGATACTGGAGCTTATCTAAAAGGGAAAAGAAAGATGGTGCCCCCACATATCTCAGGCAAGGCTTTGTCTCTCTAAAGTCTCTAAATGATACAATTGTAGCCTCAGGGAACCATGTGTCTCTCACCTCACCCTCTTCCACAAGAGTTTTCATTGTCTAATCTGGAAGTATCAATGGCAGTACATTTGGTGGATTCAGTTCTCTTTTTGGATGTTTGAACATTCTTTTTTTTGGCCTATGATTGACAGGTAAGGTGAATAAAATCAAGTGTTTGTGCTCCATGGAGCCTAAGTCATATTTAGGTTAGTGTGTAGCTGGCACATCCAGAAAGGTTTCCTTAGGCCTGTGATGCTTTAAACATTGGGGCTTTTTACCTAAGCTCCAGACTTTTAGCATTTGCATTGAAATATTAGGTGTGATCGATCACCCAGGACCCACATTCCTGTCACACCATGATCAGGGAGAACTGCTGCAGAGTAGTGCCCCAGTGAGGTCCACATCGTCAGATCTCACAGCTGCACCTTGCTCACCTGATTTCCTTACCTGTCTTTGGGGCAGCATTACCTTTGTGTTGGAAAGGTGCACCAGCCAGAGAAGACAGGCTTGCGAAAACATAACAGCTTAGCCACACAACACACAGATAGCCTATAAGCACCCTAATCCTTGCACTCAGGGTGAAAGCATGTGATCTGTGACTGTATTGCTTGGGTCACCACTGTACTAACAAGAAATGTCTGAGTCTTAGAAACCTCTAGCGCTGTGGATATATATCATCAGGGGAGGCAGCTATCTCTCATGGTGATGGTGGCCTACAACTCAAAGTAGCTTTTCCAAATAAAGTCTTCTTCCTTTCTTAACACTGTCTCTGCTTAATTGGTTGACAGTGGTGGAATGGCTGGGTCAAGGAGTATATGCACATGTAATTTTGGTATACAGGTCACAGAATTGGCCTGTGTTGTTGGGAGCAGACAGAATTGATTCTGGTAACATTGTTATCTGTCTGGCCACATATGAATGTCTAAAAGTCATTTCGAAAGGATTTTTCTATTTAACCAACTTGTGCACATAGACATCTGCTTATACCCAACACCATTTATTGAAGAATGAGTTTCCCTCAGATATGTTCTTAGTAACTATTAACATCAGCTGGTTGTGTGTGGATTTATTTCTATGTTTTTCATTTTGTTCCATGGGTATAGGCTTCTGGGTTTTATGTCAGTACTGTACTGTTTAGATTACTTTAGCTCTTCTATTTTGAAGCCAGCCAGTGTGACGCCTTAAGCTTTATTCTCTGTCAAAATTTCTTTGACTATTATCACTACTAAATTTCTAAAGTGAAATGGCTAATTGAAAGAGCACATGCACGTGTTATTTTGATGTATGTTATGAAATTGTCCTCTGTAGAAGTTGTATAGTCAGGTGCTCATTAAATTGCTATTGGTACATGAAATATGTGTTACAAAGATTATTGTTTTCTTTGCTGAGGTAGAGAGTGTATTTTGTAAGTTACCTGAATTTTTTCTTTTTCAGTACCAGGTATTGAACTCAGGAACTTGTCAGGCAAGCGCTTATTCTACTGTGCTATCTCCCCAGCCCAAGTTACCTGAATTTTGATGAAAGTGATATTATTATTCTAGATCTTTAGTTTCCATCAATAGCAACAGGGTTTTCAGCCTGAAATTTAACATACATTAAAAACTATATTGGACATGAATGATATCTGTCACTTGTAACTCAAAGATTTCAAGTGCAGGTAATTACTGGTGTATTTAGTAAACTCCTAGCTCTTCAAATAGTATTACTAAATTCTTCTTAGTAAAATCTTAGGATCAGGCTGGAAAAATAGTTTGGCAGTCTAGGGACCTGCCTGGCAAGTGCAAGGGCCTGAGTTTGATTTCTGGTACGTCATGCCATGCTGGCCCCTGAGCCCGGTGCGCCATGCCAGCCCTGAAACTAGGCATAGTGGCACATGCCTGTAATCCCAGCATTGAAAAGGCTGAGACAGGAGGATCACTATAAGTCTGAGTTGGATAGCGAGACCTTGTATCAAATAAATAAATAAAAATATTTAATTTGAACTCAAGCCCTTGCACTTGCCAGAGAAGCACTTATTCCACTGAACCATCTCCCCTGGCTCCCTAAAATATTTTTAAATAATAAAAAATAAAAGTTTAGCATCTTATTTTATTGGTGGGTTCATGGTTTTGATGACCCTTAGTTTTTGATACCATGTTGGCTTTATTTTGTGTTTTATCAATTTTTTAAAAATATAATTTATGTATTATAAATTATTTAAAAATATAATTTAGTATGTAGATATAGATGAAAATACCAAAGAGTTTGCATTTTATTGAAATATTTTATAATAAAAATATTTCTTTTGTAGATATTCCTCTGAGGACCAGCCTGCTACCACCATTCAGAAATTATAAGTATGGTAAACAATTTTTTTCTTTTAAGATGAATATTAGTATAATTTTGATTATATTTAGTTTTTTGTTGATAAATTCAATTTTAGTTTTAAAAGTTAATTTAAATAAAAACCAATTTAGACGTTTTTTATTTAGGAATATAAGAATCCTAGGATATCACTAAAGTCAGCTCTGATTGTATAGGAAGTGACATGTTTTTGAGGAAATGCTTGGCAAAATTTTATCAAAAATTTGGTTTCTTATAGGTAATTGGAAAAGGGAAAATAAGGATAGAATATCAAAAGATAAGATTTAACATTTTATTTTATTTTTATTTTTGGGGTTTTTGTTTGTTTGGTTGGTTTTTTTTGTATTTTTGGGAAGGGTCTACAGGGGGTTCAGGGTCTCACTACTAGATCAGACTCATAGTGATCCACCTCCCAAGAGCTGGGATTACAGTCTCAACTGCCATCTCAGTGTGTCCTGGGGGTGGGGCCCAGCACTACAGGCCCAGGTATGGAGCACCCAGCCTCTGTGTCTGCTTGTAGGTGCTTTAATCTACTGAGCTATTTGGTTGGCCCCAAGATTTAACATTTTAAATGCCAGTAGCTTGAGTATAATATGGATCATAATTGACAAATTTAAAGTCAAGTAATAGGGGCCAGGGATATAGCTCAGTGGCGTAGCTCCTACCTGTCAAGCATGAGGTCCTGAGTGTAATTCCTGGTACCTAGGAAACTATGGGAATAACGCCCATGCCTGGGTGTTGGTATTCTGTATGAAGATGGCACAGTTCCTAGCCCTCCTCATAGTGACGTCCAGCCAGCTGAGTCTGAGACTTGAAAGTTATGATGCCCCTAATAAATATTTCTGTTCATTGGAGCAGGCATTTTAAAGTATACATTTTTTATTACCTTAGATAATTTTTCAGAGTGGCTTTTCAGTCTGCTCCCATTTGGTAGGGCAGCTTGTGACCTACAATCCTTTGAAATCGCAGTCTTCTCCATGTGCCTGCATTTTAATATCCAGAGGCTAATTGTGAAGTCCTCGGGGGGGCAGTCAAGCAGAAGCTGAAGGCACTGGGTGGAAAGGACTTTGATTTATCAGACCTAAAGAATTTACATACTCAATACTGAATAAAAGAAAGGAATGAAAAGCATAATGAAGGTAAATATGAAACTTCTCATTTGTAGCTGTCATGGCTTTTGAAGTGTAATGCCTTAAGCTTAAGTCAGCCTTAAAGGGAGTCAACCAGATTCCGTTTCAAATTAGGATAGTTGCGTATGGTCTCTCTTCCACATGTTGTGTGTTTATATGTGAACTCATGTTCCTTGTGAGGTATTTCAGAAGGTAAGTTTTAAAATAATGAAAGCCTCAGAATGCCTGAGTTGCTGAGTATCCTCATGATAGGTAATGGTACCTTTTAGGTGCTGCTCTCTCATTAGTGTCCTTTCATCCTAGCATTTCTGAGTATTCAGGTGAATTGGGAGAAAAGATGAATAATTTGTTAGGAAAGAAATTATAGACCCACTAGAGTTTTGATAGACTTCAATTGGTTCTTTGTTTTGGTTTGGCTCCTTAACAATCTGATGCTTTGTGTTGAACAGGAAAGTTTGGAGTGTTCCTTTCATACCTGTCATTGTCACCTAGGATCACCTCATGGCCTCTGGGAACTGAATGCTGCTGTGCAAGCTGGGAATTATGCTGTCTCTGTGCCCTTGAGCAGTGGGCTGGCTCTCTGGGCCACCCTGGGCGTGAGATTTCTCAGAGCCCCTTCTCCCAGTTAATTGGCATTTAAAGCTATTATTGATGCACCACTCTGTGCTATTTATCTTCAAATTCTTCTCACCTAAACATTGTGCATGCAGGCTCATATTATGTTGATTGACATACAGTGCTGGTCCTTGTCTGTTTCACTGGGCTGTATGAAATTAAACAGTTGCATGTCCCACATGATGACTGTCCTGTAAATGTACAAGGCTATTGTTTAATACTGTTCTTTTTCTCAAGGAATTTCCTTTTAGGAAGCAATGCCTACAGATACTGTTGTTAGTAATAATGAGTATTTTTTTTTAAAAGAAGTCAAACAAATGAAGGAGATTATTTGATAAAAGCCTTTTGCTAATTTGTCATTTTTCCTTTCTTACCCTCTTCCTGGGTTTTTTCAGTTTCTTTTGGGGAGAAAAATCTGGTGAAATTTCCATTCAAAACATTTCCTGCTTAGAAAAATCTAGCTTTCTTGTTGTGGGTTTATTGAATCTATATGAGCAATTATTTCTAACTTAAGGACTTATTAGCAAAACATATAGAATGTTATTAATATTTATAACAACTGTAGCTTAAAAGTTGATTTTAATAGACTTTAAGCTTTTACTTAAGAAATTACTGTTGGTGTCTCTAACTTGGCTCAAATAATAAACTGATACCTATTTATAATGAGACGAAATGTACATAACAATAATAGAAGTCAGAGTCACATTTGTTTATTTTCTTATGTAGTTTAAGAGTATATTTAGCATCTGTGACACATTTACATTCCTAATATGCATATTTTACTTAGGTTAAATTGATTTTGCTTTTTAATCATATAGAGTTACTATATACCCACGGTGTTGTCCTTGTGTTAAAAATTGCAATAGAATAAAATTGCTGTAGTTGAAATTGAAAAATACAAAATAAGAAAACTGATTATTTTATTATTTATTATTCTAACCTAGTGGTAGGTATGTACTTTATTCTTCTGTACTATGGCAATTTAGTTAGAGAACTGTTTTTGAATTAGATCTTTCATTTCATATCACTGTTGGGATTCCTTGGTACAGTGTGATGAATAGAAATAAATTTTAGTTTAAAGCTGAGAGTATATTCAGATGTACATTGCAGTCATAATAAAGTCATTAAATGGTCAACTAGAAATGAGTGGACATTTAGAAACTTGGAATTTAAACCTGTTGGATGACTGTCTACTATCTAATTAAGGGCTTACTATTGCAAAGTTAGAATTTTACTCGTGTGGAGAATTTCCTTATTGTAAAAGCATAGTGCTGACTTGGACATAAACACACTGAGTGAAGTTGGGTTTGAGTAATGCAGGTCAGGTAGTGTAAACCTCTTCAGTTTTTGAAAAACCAAGAAGCAGATACTAACATTCTCTTTGGTAGTAGCAGTCTTGTTCTGAGTACCATTGATTCTAGATAATTATTGCATTCTGAGAGTGGTAATACCTTTTCAGTATGATCGTTTGACCTCTTGTCTCTGTATCTATGCTGACAGATTACATGAATGTTTTTAAACTATTTTGTTAATGTCTATCTTAAGATTACATTTGTTATATATACATATATACATATGATTTTCTATAATATTTACCCAGCTTTAGTGACTGTCAAAAACAAGATGGAATAATTTGACTCATTTGCCTTTGATTCTTTTATTGCTGTGATACTGGGAATAAATTTAGTGCATTTGTGCTATGCTACATCTGTAGCCATTTAAAAATTTTTATTTTGAGGCAGGGTCTTACTGAGTCACTAGAGTTGTCCAGGCTGGACTGAACTCATGATCCTCCTGTCCCTCCTGTTAACAACCTAAGTTTGAAGACAAAAAATTTGCAGAACATTGGGGTTACTACAGACATGTGCCAGCTAACTCAGCACTTGTCTTCTACTCTAAGGGAAAATATGTTGAGTTGAGTTCAGGTTATGACACAGTTGATATGTGTCAAAGGTCAAGGCTCTAAGCTCAGGGTTCTGAGTTCAATCCCTGGTATGACAAAAAAAAAAAAAAAAGTCAAGGCTTTAAAGTAACTTCATACTTTTATCTATGAATATGAGTGTTAGTTAGTGTGTGGGGGGGGGCGCGCATTTAGTGCTGAGGACTGAACTTAGGACCTAACATATGCTGGGGAGGTGCTTTATTGCTGGCTACAGCTCAAGTACCGAAGTCTTCATTTATTGTACAACACATTTCAAGCGAACGTGCTCATGAGACTAACACTTAAATTTCCCAGCATTATGAGCATCCCTTCATCTCAGTACTATTGTCAAAGGAAGTTTTAAAGTAATATGTACGAAGAGTCAACTTGTTTTATTTTTTTTCTTTCAGATAAACTAAAGATTGTTCATCAGGCACATAAGTCAAAGGTATGTTCCACGTGCACAGTATTGTGCACATAGCAGTAATCAGTAGTGAAATTGATAAGTGAAAGGACTCCCGGTCGTCTAAAACCTTTTCCATTACAGTTGCATTTTTAATTTTGTAGATTCCCTTTCTCCAGCCTTCCTTTCCTGCTAAAGAAAAGTAAAACCGAAGTCACATATGCCTGCAAGTAGTAGTAGATTCTTTTTAAAAAGGTGTTAATTAAAACAAAAGCATACCATGTGTTATTTAGCTAGCACATATTTACATAAAAGGTAAATAAGTATATAACTTAGTAAGCAAATTGAGGTTTCATATAAAAGTACCCACTTGTTATCTTGCAGTCTGATCTTTTTGACTTTCTTAGTTCTGCACCAGAAGAAAAGGGCCAAAGGAGACAGGAAAAGGAGTGTTGCAGGACTGTCCTGCTACAATGCTGTATATGGTTAGATTTCTAAACTTATGTGTAAGCATATATAATTGTTTATTTCTATTTTTAAAATATATTTTATTTTTTTAATTTTTTTATGTTATATTTTATAGGGACTTAAAGTTTAACATATCAATACTTGATGAAAAATACCTGTTCCACGTTAAGCCTAAGATGTTTGATATTCAGACAGATAATGAGGGTAAGCTCAACAGCCTAGGTTGTATGGTAATAGCAATAAGCTTCTCTTTTGGAGTGTTAACAACCTAAGTTTGCAGACAAAAAATTAGAGAAAAAAGAGGGCTGCAAGGACAGCCAACATTTTGGCCCTGGCCTTTCAAGGTCAATTAAGACTCAGGACATATGAGAACCTGTACTGTAACATCATGCAACTCAGTTGTGTCTCAAATTTTCTGATCAAGGAGATTATGGGGCCAAAGAGGAAAGTGATTGATGATGTAGAGTGTGCCTAAGGAGAGTCACGTGGAGAGAAAACATTGTCTCAGGCTTTCACAGAGAGCAAACTGGTCAAGCAATGGTCATGACTCAGGGTTCTGAGTTCACCAGAAGAAAAGGGCCAAAGAAGATAGGAAAAGGAGTGCTGTGGGACTGTCCTGCTACAATGCTGTATATGGTTCGATTAGTTCCAATGGCTAACACAGGCAAAGGATCTACAAATTGTGGTACAGGGTCTCAGGGGATTTAACTGACCTTAATCAGATACAAAAGCTACAATTCTTGTTACATAGGTCTTGCTTTATCTTGGTCTTAACCATGCAACAGAAAAGTATAAGAATGAGGTATAAGAAGTAAAGCCATATCATTATGCTGAGCTGTAAAAGACTCAAGTCAACAACTTCTGACATTGCCAGACATATGGAAAATCCAATACTATTATGGACTACTGAACTATTTTGGAATATTTTGCTGAATTCACATACCTATAATATTTAAATGACAAAACTAAACAAAAAAAGGGGATACAAATGAATGAACATTTTGTATCTGTATACTCAAATAGTTAAGATAGATATATAGTTACATTCTCTTAATGAATAGAGGGATCTGCTCTAATAGTGTTTATAAATAGAATATCATGTCTGCATCTTGTACAACAAATAACCACTAAGAAAACAATGTGCAATATATTAATTATTGAATCTGTTCTACTAATTTGATTTGAAACTATCTTATTGCTATTTGTTCTTCAATAAAATTATTGGAAAAAAGGAAGAAGAAAAGGGGCAAAAGCAGATGCCTAATTTGCTGGTGTTGACACTGACTGTAGAAGGCCCAGGATGGTGGCTTCTTCTTTTTTCTCTTTCAATCTTTTGTTTATTTATTTGATACAGGCATGCTAGGCAGAGCAAGCTTACTCTGCATAAGCCACACTGGGATTCTAAAGTTGTCTTTTCTTTTCTGGTGAGAGCTTGTTTATTTGCATCTCTGTTTTATAACCTTTTTAGAGTAATTTCTTTATAAAGTCACAATCAAAGGCTTGCTGTTACTGATAGAGTGGTCCTTTTTCTCCAAATTTCATTGAAGCAGTCATCTTACTATATGATATGCTCAAAGGCAATAAGCCTCATCTTATTCTTCAGCCTCTTGTATCTGTAAAGCTCAGTGCAGTGCCTGGCTCACAGTTCCTCCATAGAATTTTTAGATGAAGTGTTTATGAAATTGCTTGGTTCCATTCCCTTCTTTAGTCCTGTAGGTGCTCCCTGCATTCAGCTTCCAGATAAATACCACAGATCGTAATGAAGATGGCACAATGCATCGACGACATTGTGGGTTTTTCTCTTTTTCTTTATGTGTACATTGTCAAATACCTCAAAATGTGCTTACATGTGTCTGGGGCTGAAGTGTGGCTTTGCCCCTTTTACAGCTACTAGAATGTTCTGTCACTGTATCCTGCCATAGATCTCGTCTATTTTCACTAGGCCAGGAGTGTTTTCATCTTGGTTTCTAAAATAAAGAGAATTAAGAAGTATGGTTCTATTTTATAGGGAAGAACTATCTGTGAATATATTATAAAATACAAAATTAGAAAGAAACATTGCGCTTTTTGGAAAGTTGCAAAGCATCTCATGTTCTCTCTCTTCAGTGTTGCATTTTCACCTTGTTGGGCTTGTTCATAGGCCTGTGTTTCCTGAAAGGACTAATTAGTAAATTTTCCTTTTACTTGAATGACAAACTCATTCATCATATTCAGATAACCAGTGTTACCGCATAAAAAATTAAAAGGTTCTCTACGTGTAGTTTAGAAAAGAAAAATCCTGGTCTGTTCCTCATAGCTGAGACACACATTCTACTCCACTGTGGTATGTACAGTTGTCCCTTGGGATAGGTTCCAGGACCCAAATTCACAGTTGTCAAGTCCCTTAAATAGAGTGGATGTATAACCTGCACACATCCTCCTGTGCACTTTAAATTATCTCTAGATTACTTCTAATACCTAATAAAACATTAGTGCTTTGTGAATAGATCTTATACTCTATTGTTTGGGGAATAATGTTAAGGAAAAAAGTCTACATATTCAATATAGGCTTGAACATCATAGGCCTCATCATGTTTTAGTCTGCAGTCGGTTGACTCTATAGAGGCCCAAGCCTGTATGCAGAAGGCCAATTGTTTCAAATTGAATAATGCATTTACTTATGGAGGGATTTACAAAATAAATTAAGTTACTTAGAATTTTCTTGAACTTGAGATTCATAAATCCACCATAACAATTCTAGTTACACACAGACTTTATGCCTTGAGCATGATTCCGCAGATTTCTAGGGAATTCCATGTATTTTTACGGATCGCATCTTGAAGCTTCGCCATACACTCTTCCTGCCTTCTCTGCTGCCAGAGACCTCTCTCATTGCCACTGATCGCTGCCCCTTAATCTTCTGCTCCCCTGCAGGGGTTGTGGCTTCTCTAGCCAGGCTGATCAGTTTTTTAGCCCACCGAGCAACTTTGCTCTTTCATTAACCAAAAGGAGAGACTTCCAAATTACCTTTTTATGTTAGTGAACCCATTTTTAAAAGGCATTTCTTCTCTTTCCCTGATCATTGGAGTCTATAGGCTTTCATAATCGCAAAAAGGTGTTCTCAGCACCTTTTCCCATCACGCAATAAGAAGGCCATCTGGATGCCTGCCCACCACAGCCTCCTCTTGGGCTGTGAGCTAAATATTGACAGTGGCTCCATAGAAGAGTGTAAATACTGACTGTACTGAAGCTGTGCTGAGGTAATCAAGAAAATATGTTTGTTACAGATTATAATCAGTAGGCTACTTAGACTAAGAATAATTTCTATTAAAAAGGATTTGCAGTAAAAGCTTTATTCTATCCTGTATTTTGTATATTTGGAAACCAGGTAGCTATGCTTCTTAAAATTATATGGAAGGATATCATGGAATAAACTTTGTAAGAAATATAGAAGGTCTTTAATAAGAAATTTTTATTTTTATTTTAGTTTTTTAAAAAAATCTCTCGTATCAAAGGGAGAGCTTTGTGTGTGCTAGCCAAGTTCTCTACCACTAAGCTGCATGCCATCCCAGAATAAAATTTTAAGAAGGGTGTTCTTTGCTAATGCTGCTATTACAGCAGATGTGCTTACTTAATTGAGTCACCACAGAAGGCAGATGCAGAGAAAAGCAAGTTTATTGGGGGATGCTGGCTGGGCACCCAGTATGTGACCAAGTACCAACCCCAAAGCACAGGAGGGGAGTTTTAGTTTTAGTTTTAGTTTTAGTTCTGGGTCTAGTTCAGTGTCTAGGGGGGTGGTGCTGATATTATTCAATGTAGCTATAGAAATATTACAAAGCACAGGCCCAGCTTGTGACCGAGGAACAAAGGTGTTTGGCATTTTATATAGGGAACAGTCTTATGATGAAGCCTGGGGTGGTATCAGGTTAGATAGCTATGACAACATTTACAAGAAGCAAACTTAAGTTCTTTTTTTTTTTTTTTATTTTCATTTTTATTTTTATCCTTTTTGGCTGGCTTAGTGTGCCCTGAGAGCGGGGCTAGTGCAGCATGTGGTGCTGGAGATTGAACCACAGTCCTCTGCACTGACCTTGCCTAAGCAGGTGCTTGAGACCACTGAGCTATCTTGCTGGCCCAGAAACTTAAGTTCTAAGCTGGTGCCTGAGTATAACATGGTGTCGGTTCGGTTCTTTTTCCACTCAGCTTCCACAAACACACTTGAAAAGATGAATACAAACTCTTACAAAGTGAGCTCCCTTTAAGATCTACTCATTTTGTTATGTTAAAGTCTATTTTACTTAAAGTGGAACACTCTATGAGGAATCCAAACTAAAACTTACGAAAAAATACTTAGAATGTTTTGCCTTTTTTTAAAAAATAGAGTCTTGCTTTGTAATTCAGGCTGGGCTAAAACTTGTGTTCCTTCTCTCTCTGCCTCCAGAGTGCTGGAATTATTAGTGCAATTATAGTTATCACCAGACCTGGTGCTTAGAATATTTTTGATAGAAAACGAAATAGGTTGAAGATATTAATTCTCCTCTAGTTATAAATGTAAGGTCACCTCCATAAAATACTATAGTTTTGTGTGTGTGTGTGTGCGTGCGTGCTAATTATGGAATTAAGATGTATTGTATAGATATACCAGCTCTCTACAAAAAATGTAAACATTATAAACCACAAGAATATACTAATAGGGCTGGGGAGATAACTCAGTAGAATAAGTTCTTGCCTGGCAAGCGCAAGGTTTTGAGTTCCATCGCCAGTACCACCAAAATAACAAAAACAAAAACAAACAAAAAAAGAATGTACTAATAAAAAAATTCAAAGGTAAGTAAGAATATGAGAATTCTAAAAAATAAATAAGAATGATCTTGCCCAATATAATATTAAGACATAGTGCAAAGCCATACTAATTATACTGGTGTGCTACTCTAACATGAGCCAGTAGTTCAGTGGTTCTAACTTGAAAGTCTAGGAATATACATACACATATACATATATGGCAGTTGGTAAATATGGCATTTAAAATCTATGGGGAAAAGATGGAGGATTCAATAAATGGTACTGAACTATCTGGATGGACATCTAGAAAAAAATTAAGTTGAATCTGTATCTTTTCCTTTATGCCACAATAAATTCCTGCTGGGTTAATGATGCAAATATAAAACTTAAAACCACAGGTGAGGATAGAGATGAAACAAATGGAGTCTGAATTAATGTTTTGTTCAAGTTGGGTAATAGCATGGAGTGAGGAGGTTCACTGCGTTATTCTCTTCATGTAAAATTTTGAAAATTTCCAGTTGACATTTAAAAAGTGAAATTAGCGAAAACATTTGAAGAAAACATAGAATTAAAAAAGAAAATCTCAGACCAGAGACAGTCTAATTGGCAAAGAAAACTGGACAAGTATAAAAGCATACATTTTACTTTATAATTTATTTAATCAAAATTAATTTGGGATTTTGTTTTAAAGAAATGCCATTCCAGATACGGAGATGACGCATGCCTATAATCCTAGCCTTCTGGGAGGCTGAGGCAGGAGCATTGCCGAGTTAGGCTCAATGGGAATCATTATAAAATTAAAAAAAAAGAATTAAAAAGGAGCTGGGAATGTATCTCAGTGCACTAGATTCAACCCACAGTACCACAAAAGAAAAGAAACTATAAGAAAAATCAAGAATAAATGAAAGGTGGGAGAAATGTTTCTAGCTTCTAGAAAAGACTCAATTTCCTCAGTATGTAAAAGTAATTGTAGTTCAGAGTAGAATTTATTGTTTAGCACAAGTTTGATACCCATTATTGCAGGAAAGAAAAAATAAAACTGCAAATCAAACAAATTATGAATAGCTTCATTCAAATAAAAATTAAGACTCCACTTAATCTGCAGCTAGAAGATTGGCAAAGATCAGAGAGTCTGGAGAATACTGTGGGCAAATGGATGGGGAAGCAGGTACTCTGAGTGATTGGCAGCATTTGTGTAAGTTGGGGTGGCTTCTTGGGAGAGTTATTTGGCACGATCTGCCAAAGTTAAACTTGCACACAAGTAATACAGCAAGTCTAGGAATTTATCTAAGAGATAAAACAACATAAGCAATTTAATGCATGTCTAAAGATACTCATTTGCAAGATTATTTATAGAGAAAGATGTTGGAAACAAAAGTGTCCATAGAT